>JAKJMR010038152.1:0-23706 GCA_024449315.1 Daboia siamensis | reverse complement strand
GGACAATTGACCACAGCCACGTGGACGCGCCCACTTCATCAGGGCCAGCCTGGATCCTGCTCGAAAAGCATCCAGTCAACTTCGGAAGCTCTTTCCCCAGCCTAGCAAGCTCCCAGGTTCCCCCGCAGATCTTTTTTTGGGCTGGAGGATCAGTGGGTGGGATTCAAATATGGGAACAACCGGTTCTCTGCGTGGATGCCGCTTCCGGAATCCCATTCCATTCTGGGCCTGGGCAACAAAAGATTTAGCTACCGGTTCTGGTGCGAACTGGCTGGATCCCACCACTCTGGAGGATTCCCTACATTTGTTTGGGGAGAAACGGCAACAGCGCCGAGACAAGCGATCCCAGTCTGCAAAACCTGGGCCCTTCACCAAAACCCCACGGTCTTCGACTCCAGCCCAAGCTGCCTTTTTTTTCCTTTTTTTCCTTTTTTGTAACCAGGAAGGAAAACTGCCTCTTTTTTTTTTTTTTTTTTTAAGAGCTGCTTGGGAATTTAAGTGGGGCTTTTGGGGGTGGGGTGTTAGATCAATCCAGAAGAATGAGGCTGGCTCTGAATTTTGGGGGAAATTTGCAGGGTAGACACAGGTCAATCTGATTGCAGATGGAACGGAGCATAACCTCGTCTTAAAAACAGGAACACAATTTCTGGCCTGGAGAGATTTTATTATGTAGAGCGGTGTTTCTCGACCTTGCTCGCTTTAAGATGGGCGGACTTCAACTCCCAGAATTCCCCAGCTGGGGAATTCTGGGAGTTGAAGTCCACCCATCTTAAAACAGACAAGGTTGAGAAACACTAATAATAAGAGATTTCCCCCCCCCCCCCCAATTTGGTATCCCCCTCCAGAAGCATTAGGATTGCAATTCCCAGTGTTCTCGCTGGGGAGTACGGGAATTGCAGTCCCAACCCAGCTGAATTGGGAGGGGGAGGAAAAATACGCACGCATTCAGTCACAAGTGGTTACACAGGTATCGCAGGAAAACTGATGCGACACGTTGGCTAACCACAGAACGGAGTTCCGAGTTGTAAATATTCATGCCAAACCTTCCTTTATTTGTGCGTGAGAAGAATGCTCTTTTTTTTTTCTTATTTATTGGGTTGTTGCTTTCCAGCGTTTTTGCCTCTTCCCCCACCCCACCCAACCCCTTCCAGAAATATATTTATTCCTGCTCATGGGAATGAAGCTTTCCGATGACGATTAAAGGGTTACACACAGACTCTTGCATCTTAACAGGTCTGGCCTTCTTTCCGGAAAAAAAAAAGAAAATTGTGCTGCCATGGTTGGTGGGAATTTGATTTTTAGATGGTTGAATGGCCTACGGTAGGCAAATGAAGAAGGCAAACACACACACACACACACACACACACACACACACACACACACACACACATCAAGGAAGTCCACCAAGCACTTTACGTCCCTTAACCCTGCCTTAAGAGACTGAGCATGCCTCAACCTTAGCAACCTGAAGATGTGTGGAGTTCAAATCCACACATCTTCAAACAATGTTATACATGCAGCGCAACGCAGTGAGACGTTTGCAAATCTGTACATTGGAGAAACAAAACGGCCACTTCACAAGCACGTGGCACAACCCAGGAGAACTAAACCCATCGGGATGAGGTTGAGCAGTCCACCTGCCTTTCAAAGACCCTCTTCTGAAGGGTCCACAACCTGGACATGGAGGACCACTGGTTTGAAAGAGGGGGTCAAAGAGGCCCTCTACATTTAAGATTGAACAGCCCGCTCTCAACGAAGGGGGAGGGATACGACACCACCCATCTCCAGCTTACAACACAATCAGCAGTTCCCAGGAGGTCCCACACCCATTTGCACTATTCGAGTGAGCCTGAGGGTGCCGAGAAGGCTCCAAAGGGGCCTTAATAATTCTCAGAAAGATTACTAATGATCAGATGACTGCAAGGAAAACCAATCCTTCCATTCTCCGCCATTTTAGTCGGAGCTGAAGAAGCTTCTTGGATGAGAAACGAAAGCTCTTTGAGGAAAAACACAAGTCCTGTTGCCTCTTGAAAAAGCACCTTTGGGGCACGCCTCTACAATGTGCTAAGGTTGGGACACACTGTAGAATGTCCCTACGTGCCAGCCAGATCACCGGAAGCAGAACAAGTCTAGGCCATAATGTTCTACTAGAAGAGGACACTTCAGTCTGGGAATGTCCTAAGGCTCCAGGGGTCTTCAAACTTGGCCCTTCGACGACTTGTGGACTTCAACTCCCAGAATTCCTTAGCCAGGCGCCTGGCTAAGGAATTCTGGGAGTTGAAGTCCACAAGTCGTCAAAGGGCCAAGTTTGAAGACCCCCCTGCCCCTAAGCTATATTGTAAGACCCTTTTTTCCCTACTACTTTAGAGTAAGCTTTTTGAGATCCACCAGTACCTTAATAACACTGAGCTTGTGCCTTTCCATGGAGACCTACACTCTGATCCTGATTCCTTGTCATTAGAAGAAGGCCAAGTGGTCTTCGGAATGGGGACATCCCGGCCAATGCCCTCGGGGTGGTTTTATTTGGGTTTGGTTGGGAAATGGCACCAGTGATCCCACTCTTCTTTTTTTTTCCCCAAGCCAAAGGACCACAGTCTGGCCATTTGGCTGTCCCTGTCCAGCCCACGTGGTTTGCTTTTAGAATTAGAATAACAGTGTTGGAAGGGATCTTGTGGGTCATCTAGTCCACCCCCCCCCCCCTGCCGCCCAAGCAAGAGATCCCACAGCATTTCTGACAGAAGGCAGCCCAGTCTCTTCTTGAAAGCCTCCAATGATGAAGCTCCCACAACTTCTGTTCCATTGGTTGATGGTTCTCACTGTCAGAAAATTTCTCCTTATTTCTAGCTTGAATCTCTCCTTGGTCAATTTCCATCTGTTATTCCTTGTCCGGCCTTCAGGTGCTTTGGAGAATAGGTTGACCCCCCCCCTCCTCTCTCTGTGACAGCCCCTCAAATATTGGAACTACTATGATGTCTCCCCTGGTCCTTCTCTTCAGTAGACTAGCCAAGTCCAGTTCCTGCAACCGTTCTTCATATGTATTAGCTTCCAGTCCCCTGATCATCTTTGTTGCTCTTCTCTGCACTCTTTCTAGAGTCCCAACATCTGAGTGGAGACCAAAACTGGATGCAGGATTCTCGTTGTGGTAATACTAAAGGCTTTATAGAGTGGTATTAGTACCTCACCCGATCTTGATCGAATCCCTCTCTTAATGCAACTTTTATTTTAAAGCCAACAGTTATTTATCCCGCAGTGTACTTATGAGTGTGCATCCATGCCTAATGTACCAAACACTTGACTATGAGCCAGAAGCGTGCAGCAGCAGCCAAAAAAGCTAATACAATCCTGGGTTGTATAAACAGAAACACAGAATCAAGATCACATGAAGTATTAGTACCGCTTTATAAAGCCCTAGTAAGACCACACCTGGAATTTGTTGTTAGTTGCGAAATTGTGTCTGACCCATCGTGGCCCCATGGACAAGGTTCCTCCAGGCCTTCCTGCAGCCAATTTTGATCACCGTACCACAAAAAAAAAAAGAGTTTGGAAAAAATTCAGAGAAGAGCCAGTAAGATGATCAAAGGCCTGGAGACTAGAACATACGAAGAACGGCTGCAGGACTTGAGTATGGAGATTCTCAATCCAAGTCATGATCGTCCCAAAGGTGTTTTTCAAAAGGCAACTGGACTTTTTTTCCTTAAAGATGTTTCGCTTCTCAATCTGAATAGAGCTGGAAGGGACCTTGGAGATCTTCTAGTCCAACCTCCTGCTCAGGTAGGAGACCCTAGACCAGACATGTCAAACCCGCGACATCACGTGATGTCGCACGATGTATGGGAACTTTTTCCCCATTGCCGACAATGCGGTGGGTGCGTTTTCGTCATGATGCGTCTGGCCCGCGGGCCGGCAGTTTGACACCCTTGCCCTAGACCAGGGGTAGGCAACCTTGGCTCTTTTATGACTCATGGACTTCAACTCCCAGAATTCCTGAGCCAGCTTGGCTTAGCTTGGAAACCTCTCTCTTTTCCCTCAGCATGGCTGGCTCAGGAATTCTGGGAGTTGAAGTCCACGAGTCATAAAAGAGCCCAAGTAGCCTACCCCTGCCCTAGACCATTTCAGACAAATGGATGTCATCTCCTCTTGGAAAACCTCCAGTGATGGAGCACCCACAACTTCTGGTGGCAAGCTGTTCCACTGGTTGATTGTCCTCACTGTCAGGAGGTTTCTCCTCAATTCCAGGTTGCTCCTCTCTTTGGTCAGTTTCCAACCATTGTTTCTCGTCCTTCCCTCTGGTGCTTTGGAGAATAACTTGACCCCCTTTTTTTTGTGGGAGCCCACCAAATACTGGAATACCGTATCATGTCACCCCTGGTCCTTCTTTTCTTTAGACTAGCTAAACCCAAGTCCCGCAGCCGTTCTTTGTATGTTTTAGTCTCCAGGCCTTGGATCATCTTAGTTGCTCTTCTCTGCACTTTTTCCAAAGGCTCAACAATGTTGGTAAGGAGGTGAGCAAAAATTGGATCCAGTATTCCAGTTCTAAGTATTTATAAAGTAAAATGAACTGGAGGAACATTTTTGTCAGTTCAAAACTGAAGAAGCTTCTTGGATGAGAAGCGAAACGTCTTCAGTGGGGGACAAAATTGAAAGTCCAATTGCCTTTTGGAAAAAGAAAGTGCAATTGCCTTTTGGAAAAAGCGCCTTTGGGAATCCTGCGTAGTGAGGCGATCCCATTTGGAGCGTTTTGACAGTCCGTTCACCTTTATGGTGATTTGCAGCATGGATGTGATTTTTGAGCTCTTTTGACAGTTTCCACTGTTTGCTTCCAATTTCTGGCGAAAAAAATGGGATTGACTTAATGACTGCTGTGTTTGTTTAATGCTTGCAAACCATTTTGCAAAATCAAGTGGGTGACCTGCTTAATGACCGTAATGATTTATGACGTTAATTCTGGGCTCAATTTACAGTTATAAGTGGAATGTTTTATCAGTCAGAGGCAGCTGGTGGAAACATAGCCTTGGCCACCCACTCCAGCAAAGAAGATTCAGTTGTTGTTTTTTTTAAAAAAAAATTTATGTTTTATGAAGATTTTTTTTCCCCATAGAACAGAAGCCAAATCAAAAGAAAAACAGGAAAGAGGGGAAAAAAAGTTCAAGCAATTAAAAAAAAGAGAGAGAGGAAAAAAACCCCTCCAATTTAAGAAACGTAGGAATGAACTCTGTCCTTGGCAGATTATAGTTCCGATCTTATTGTAATTTCTCTCTTAAGGCTTTATACAAGTCCCTTATGCCTCTCATTTAATCCACATTAAATTAATTAACACATTTCAGGGTGGTTGTGGATGCTTTTCTACCCCCATGGTTCCTAAACCTTGCATGCTGACTAGCTTTCCACCGAGGCAAGGAATGTTGCAAATTAGTGCAGGTTCGAGTCCCACCAGGCTCAAGGTTGACTCAACCTTCCATCCTTCCGAGGTAGGTAAAATGAGGAGCCAGATTGTTGGGGGCAATAAGCTGACTTTGTAATAATGCCGCTTGGGGGGGGTGTGTGTGAAAGCCCTAACAAGCAGGCATATACATAGAATGAAGGCTACTGCTAAGCTTGTAAGCCGCCCTGAGTCTTCGGAGAAGGGCGGGATATAAATGTAATAATAAAAAAATACTCCTTTTATGAGAAATTGATGATGTACTGTAAAGTGATACTTGGGAGAAACCAGGAAAATAAGAGCCTCAAACTGGTTGAATCGAGTCTTTGAGCTGAACAACAGCAGGCCAAAACTTGGCATTCCTTTTATTGTTTCCATCATAGCTTCATTTGGCTCAATCTCTCTAATTTTCCTAAAGCTACATTGGAACATGGCTATCATGTCACCCCAAGTTTTTTTCGCTGAACTAGACCCACCTAATTCCGGCAACCGTTCCTTATATGTTTTAGCCTCCAGTCCCCCGATCAACTTTGTGGTTCTTCTCTGCACTCTTTTTAGAGTCTCAACATCTTTTTTTACATCAAGGTGACCAAAACTGGATGCGGTATTCCAGGTGTGGCCTTACCAAGGCCTTGTAAAGTGGTATTAACACTTCACCTGATCTTGATTCTATCCCTCTGTTAATGCAGCCTAGGACCGTGTTGGCTTTTTTTGGCAGCTGCAGCACATGGCTAGCATGGAGTGAAGAGAGAGACATGGCGTACGCTTGAGACACACTTTTCAAAAATTACCGTAGACGTAGACCTTTTTCCAAGACTAACATCCAGCACTGGAAGGGACTTCTAAAGTCAGGCCTCAAGTCCAAGCAGCACCGTCGCTGTTAAATAAAATGCAAAAAAAAAAAAAAAGCACAGAAACTGCTCTTCAAACACAAGGCCGATGGCTTCCAAGGAGAAAGAATTTTCTCACATGTCGAGTTAGAACAGGGTGTGTGTGTCTTCAAACGTGTCCCTTTGATGACTTGTGGACTTCAACTCCCAGAATTCCTCAGCCAGGCACACGTGGAGGAATTCTGGGAGTTGAAGTCCACAAGTCATCAAAGGGACACGTATGAAGACCCCTGAGTTAAGGACCACCCTGCAGAATCTTACCTTCAGCCAAATGTCTATGGAGGTTCTCCATCATCTGAGTCCTGGTTGTCCCAAAGCTGCTTTTTCAAGATGCAACTGGACTTCCTTTGTTTTTCTTTGAAGACGTTTCCCTTCTCATCCGAGAAGCTTCTGAGGAATGGAAGGATTTATACTCCTTGCAGACAGCTGGTCGTTTGCATTCTTTATTCATTCATTTGCATTCTCCATTCATTTGCATTCTTTATTCATTCATTAGCATTCTCCATTCATTTGCATTCTTTATTCATTCATTTGCATTCTTTATTCATTCATTTGCATTCATTCATTTGCATTCTCCATTCATTTGCATTCTTTATTTACTCATTCACATCCTTTTAAGAGAGTTGTTGAGGCCACTTGGAGGCTTCTCAGTGACCCCAGGATCGCCTGATGTGTGTGGATAAACCCATTTGCACTACTACAGTGTGTGGATAAACCCATTTGCACTACTACAGACAAACTCCCAAGCGGCCTCAATGACTCTAAAAGAAGGCAAATGACCAGCTGTCTGCAAGGAGTATAAATCCTTCCATTCTCCACCATCCGGTCAGAGCTGAAGAAGCTTCTTGGATGAGAAGCGAAATGTCTTCAAAGAAAAAGAAGTAAGTCCAGTTGCCTCTTGAAGAAGCACCTTTGGCAGAAGGATGAAAGGGAAAGAGGAAGAGGAGGAAGATGGGAGGGAAAGAAGGATAGGAGAGACAGAGACAGAAAGAGAAAGAAAGGAAGGAAGGAAAGAAAGAAAGAAAAGAAAGAAAGAAAAAGGAAGGAAGGAAGGGTCTGCAAGGAGTATAAATCCTTCCATTCCTCACCATCCAGTCAGAGCTGAAGAAGCTTCTTGGATGAGAAGCGAAACTTCTTCAAAGGAAAAAAAAATCCAGTTGCTTCGTGAAAAATCTCCTTTGGGGGACAGACCCTTGTGCTTTGCAGCTTCAGGATGGTCGCCCACCAGCTTTCAGGTAGATCAGTTGACCAAAGAGAGCCTCGGTGGCCCTGCAGTCACCAGACATATTGTCCCCATGTCCCCCGTCTTCCAACCACCACTGTATCCAGCATGTTGGGCCAGATAAATCCTTACAGTTCTGGTAATGGAGGTCCTGCAACCATTGGACCATCCCAAGAGGAGCTTCAAACTGTCCCCAGAAAAAAGCAGTTGGTGCCTAGCCGGGAAGGAAAGTCCTTTCCCAGCTATTCTCATCGGGCACTAGGGCTGCCCCAAAGAAGAGGGAGTCAAGCTCTTCTCCAAAGCGTCTGAAGGCAAGAGAAGAAGCAACGGAGGGAAACTCATCAAGGAGAGAAGCAACCTGGAACAAAGGAGGAATTTCCTGACAGGTAGAACAACCAACCAGTGGAACCGCCTGCCTCCAGAAGCTGTGAATGCTCCAACACTGGAGGTTTTTAAAAAGAGACTGGACAGCCACTGTCTGAAATGGTATAGGGTTTCCTGCCTGAGCAGGGGGTTGGATTAGAGGACCTCCAAGGTCTCTTCCAGCTCTGTTATTTTGTAAGGGTCTCCTGCCCGAGCAGGGGGCTGGACTAGAAGACCTCCAAGGTCCCTTCCAGCTCTGTTATTCTTTAAGGGTCTCCTGCCTGAGCAGGGGGTTGGACTAGAAGACCTCCATGGTCCCTTCCAACTCTCTTATTCTGCAAGGATCTCCTGCTTGAGGAGGGGGTTGGACTAGAAGACCTCCGAGGTCCCTTCCAGCTTTGTTGTTCTGGCGTCTCCCCATCTAAGAACCGACTGGAGAAAGGTTACCCCAGCTGCATATGTAAGCCTAAAACAAACCAACAAACTAGGGTTTAGCCCTGATTTGGAGCTCTGAAAACATTCGACCTAGATGACTCCCCCCCAAAAAAGGGGGGGAATATAATTGTCCCCCTCAATAAGAGACTGAGCGTTAAGAGGGGAACTCTGGAGCAGATGGAACGGACGCCATCCACCACGCAGGTTGTCATTAACATTTCGGTCTTCCTAACTCTGCTCTTCTCCCCGGGTGCGGATCCTGCGCACGTTGTCTTGAAGCCAAAAGGGGAAGCTTTGTGGTTCTGCCTACCCTCAACCCCCCTCCCCGCCCCCCAACCCCCCCCCCCCTGACACCCTCTCCTGCTGAACAGCAGCTGGCCACCATCTTGGTACCAAGCCAACCGCTGCTTTCCTCCATGCTCTTCCTTCAGAGGCAGATTGGTCAGTCCTTATCTCCTGCTCTTCCAGAGGACTTTTAAGCATCTGTCTCCTCACTAGGGACTGCAACCCCCTTCTCCACCCCCACCCCCCAAATTCGGTCTGAAGAGAGCTGTACCCTTCTTCCCAAGGAAAGGCCAGCCCACCCCCTCTTTTGGCAAGCTGGGCCTTGGTGGACCCCCTGCCCTGGCCATTCCTCCACTGGGAAGGGTTTAAAGGGCCTTCCCAAATTCCTCTGTCCCCCCAACCCCACCCCTTCAGTAAGATTCGAAGCCGCTTTGGTTTCAAAGTCCACCCAGCCCCAAAACCCAACAACGTCCGGTCAGATACCTCCAGGAAAAAAAATAATAATAAAATTCACCAAGCAGGCAAGACAGCCACCGTTATCTGGTCTCCACTATCTGGTCTTACTAAAAAGCAGAGTCGTCACCCTGCCGACAAAAGTGCATACAGTCAAGGCTATGGTCTTCCCAGTTGCAATGTAGGGCTGTGAAAGTTGGACCATAAGAAAGGCCGAGCGCCAAAGAATGGAGGCCTTTGAACTCTGGTGCTGGAGAAGACTCCTGCGAGTCCCTCGGACTGCAAGGCGATCAAACCGGTCAGTCCTAGAAGAGATCAACCCTGACTGCTCTTTAGAAGGCCAGATCCTGAAGCTAAAACTCAAATTCTTTGGCCACCTAATGAGAAGGAAGGACTCACTGGAGAAGAGCCTAATGTTGGGAAAGATGGAGGGCAATAGAAGAAGGGGACGACAGAGAAGGAGGTGGCTGGATGGAGTCACTGAAGCAGCAGGCGTGAGGCTAAATGGACTCCAGAAGATGGTAGAGGACAGGAAGGCCTGGAGGAACATTGTCCGTGGGGTTGCGATGGGTCGGACACGACTTTGCAACTAACAACAACAATAACTGGTCTTAAAAGAGGCAGCCATCCCGTAATTACGCAAGCTTCACCTTACGTCGTCAGGAAGTTTACTGGCGCAGAATTAATTTTTCTCCCAAGGCACATTTTTCCCTCTCCCTCCCTCCCTCGCCCCCGAAAAGCAAAGTGATACAACTCTGGTCCCAAAATGAGTCTGGTCTGAAGAGGTCCCAGAACATCTGCCTGGTGGGACATCCATCCCCTTCTCCAAGTCCGGAGATGACGGGGCTCGGCAGGAACCGCGGGGGGCTCAGCGGCCCACTTTGTTATCCCCCAGGATGAAGGGGAGGGTCCCAGAGCTGCAGCTTTTGCTGCGCTTGCTCTTCCGCCCCCAGGCCAGGAGACCCCCGGCGGCTTTGCTGGGCAGGGGGGACTTGCGGCTGTTCTCCTTGTTGCTTTTCAGCAAAGCAGCCGCTCCGGATGATGTGGCTGTTGGTTTCTTGTCCAACTTCTGGAGGGTAGAAAAACAGAATAGAAGAATAACTTTATTATTGCCACTTTAAATGTACCTTAATACATTTAAGATGAGATTTTCGTTGCATGCAGTTCCCAAAGGGTGACCACCTCCAATATACACTGCAAAAACATGATCAAAATAATAACAACAACAACAACAACATCTGGCAGACTGTGCAATGATTAATAATAATAAACATAATAGTGAATAGAATAGAATAGAATAGAATAGAATAGAATAGAATAGAATAGAATAGAATAGAGCTGGAAGGGACCTTGGAGGTCTTCTAGTCCATCTCCCTGCTCAAGCAGAACCTATACCATCTCAGACAAGTGACTGTCCAGGCTCTTCTTAAAAACCTCCAGTAATGGAGCGCCCACGATGTCTGGTGGCAAGCTGTTCCACTGGTTAATTGTCCTCACTGATAGGAAGTTTCTCCTTAATTCCAGGTTGCTTCTCTCTTTGATCAGTTTCCAACCATTGTTTCTCGTCCTTCCCTCTGGTGCTTTGGAGAATTATGTGACCCCCTCCTCTTCTTGGTGGCAGCCCCTCAAACACTGCTTATCATATCTCCCCTATTTCTTCTTTTGTTTAGACTAGCCAAACTGAGGTCTTGCAGCCGTTCTTCGTAGGTTTCAATATCCAGGCCTTTTGAGCTGTTCTCTGAATTTTTTTTCCAAACTCTCAACACCCTTTTTGTGATATGGTGACCAAAACTGGCTGCAGTATTCCAGGTGTGGCCTCACTAGGGCTTTATAAAGGTAAAGGTAAAGGTTCCCCCGCACATGCGTGCTCGTCGTTTCCGACTCTAGGGGTCGGTGCTCATCTCCATTTCAAAGCCGAAGCGCCAGCGCTTGTCCGAGGACGTCTCCGTGGTCACGTGGCCGGCATGACTAGATGCCAAAGGCGCACGGAACGCTGTTAGCTTCCCATCGTAGTGGTCCCTATTTTTCTACTTGCATTTTTATGTGCTTTCGAACTGCTAGGTTGGCAGAAGCTGGGACGAGTAACAGGCGCTCACTCTGCTACGCGGCACTCGGGATTCGACCCGCCAAACTGCCGACCTTCTGATCGACAAGCTCAGCGTCCTAACCCACTGAGCCACCGCATCCCTTATTAAATAATAATGATAAATATTAAATAATAATAGTAATAGTTTTGTTTTGTTGTTGTTATTATTATTATCATTATTATTATTATTTACTGACATGCACACACATATATGATCCAGAGAAACAACACCGTCTACTTCAGGTGTATACAGATACATGGTAAGAAAAACAAATCTTGTGAGTTTACCAAGACAGAGAAAAAGGAAGGGCAGAATGATCAAGAAGAGGTTCAGTCTTCGCCTTACGACCACAATTGAGTTCCAAATTTCTGTGGCTAAGCGAGATGTTTGTTTAAGGGACTTTTACGACTCCATTTTACGACTTTTCTCGCCCCAGTTCTTAAGGGAATCAGTGCACTTATTCAGTTAGTAACCTGGTTCTTAAGTGACTTCCCCCCCCACTTGAAGGTTGCAAAAGGGGATCCCGGGACCGTGGGTTACTGCAACCGTCGTAACTGCGAACCAGTTGCCAAGCGTCCCAATTTTGATCACGTGACCATGAGGGAATAATGTGATGGTCATAAGGGTGAAATACAGCCTCAAGTCACTTGTTTCAGTGCCCTCGTGAACTACGTGTAAAAGTTGGCAATCCTTAAAAGACACCCCACCTCAAGGTTCCAGAACCATTGGGTTCCTGTTCTGTCCCAGCCTATGTAGGTCCTTGTTACTTCAAATGGCAACCACCTAATTTAGCAGTAGACTGGATAAATAAACCCCTTTTATTGAAATTACAGACCTTGTCCACAAACAGAACAGAGCAGGAGCCAAAACAAGAAATAACTCACTGGCAACATAAACAGACCATCATCTCTTGACACAGAGGTTCTTTGCAAAGGCTTGCCTCCAACAACCAGCCTTGCCCACACGTTCCCTTTTTGCTAGGAAGCCCCCGAGGCCTGGCTTCTCACTGCTTTCTCCTCCTCCCCTGGAGTTGCCCCATTGCCTCCCTCTGACTTACTCGTGTGACCTGTCTACATTTCCGAGTGTCTCTGAGGTCTTCCAGCTGTGCTTCCTCCGAGTCTGACTCATCCTCCCAGGCCAGCTAGCTTTCAGCTTGACCACGAGTGGAGGGGTCAGGCTCTTTGTAAGTCTGGTAACTCATCAGAGCCTTCCTCTGACTCTGATGGCTCCCCAGGCCTCTCCTCCTCCTCCTCCTCTGATTTCCCGGACTCAGCTGCCAGGATCACAAGCTGGCAGGGAATCACAACAGTTCCACCCTACCCCATCATCCACCACTCCCTCCCCCCCTCCTTGCCTTACCGCGCTCTGTCCTTCCGGGGGCAGCAGAGTGACGACGCCCACCTTCACCCCCTCCTCTCCAGCCACCTTCAGCAGCTGCACCACATCGGCGTGCTTGGACCACCGGCAGTCTTGACCGTTGATGGAGACAATGTAGTCCCCTTCCTTCAAGCCAGCTTCCTGTCCAGACAGAAGCGGATGTGATTTGCTGGAGTTCGTTCAAATGGGGGGAGGGGGGGGAGAGGCTGGGAGGAACACCTTGGGGAAGGTCAGCCAGGAAAGAGCGGCACAAGACGGACACGCCGCAGGAGGGACACGGGAAAAAAGGTATGGCTGGAAACACATCACCGAATTAGCTCCACCAAAACAATTTTTTCCCCTCTTGTTTGCCATCTGGCAGCTGGTCTTCTGGACACCCAGCATCGCTGGGATCAGTTTACCCCTCGCGGTTCATGGCGGCTGACAGACTATCCTTCTCGGCCATTAATTTTGCATACTTTCCCTTTGAGGTTCCTCACGGTGGCCGAGGTCTCTCCCTTCTTTGTTGACTTGGGTGATGAAGTAAGTCCTTGTGTTTGTGTCCGGGGACTCAGGTTCCACCTATCTGTTTTCCGAGACCCCAAAGTTCTTAGAGAAACGTCTGTTGTGTAGATGCACAGACACGGCTCTTGTTGGCCGAAGACCAACCTAATTGGCCAAGAACCAACTGACCGAGTGTTCTTCAGCTTCTACTGAATGTCTCCCAGCATCAGATTTCCACCCTGACCCAAGACTGCCCCTGTCAGCTGCCTTCTTACGCTTGCTTGTGTGCTTTGACAGTCTGCGTGAACTCTGGGGAGGGAGGATGGGAGGGAGAAGGCTTGAGGGAAAGCGAAAGTAACTTCTATATCTCCCCGAGATGCTGCTTTAAGGTCACCTGGCTGGGAGAAGAAAGCATACCGACTTACGCTTGAAGTCATCGTTCTGAAAGCATCTCGCTTCAACTCGATTCATCATACAAAGGGGTCAGTGATGGGAGGCCACTAAGAGGGATTTGGGCGGGCGACTCTCAGCTCTGCCTAGGCATTACTGCAACGCGCTTGGCTTCTAATAAAACGATACGGTCCTCGACAAATGGCGCCAAGGGCTGGCAGGTCTGACGGCCCCTCCAAAACACACTGGGGATAACCTATAAGATCTCCAAAGCAACCTGGACTCCACCTTGGCTGTTACAGGACTGGGCAACTCACCGCCGCGCAGCCACCAGCAATGATCCCAGCGACCAGGACTGGAGAATCGCCGCGGAGGGTGAATCCAAAGCCGTTTGCTCCACGGAGCAAGTGCACCGTCCGTGTGGGATGCCACTTATTTTTGGCAGAGAAAATGGAGAGGGGCCCCTGGGGACAAAACAAAAAGAGATGATGGTGAACCAGGGGGCAGGGAGAGATGGGGCTGGGTTGAGCAACCAGGACGAAATTGTTCAGACGTTACACTACTTAGCAGAAGGGAATATTTGTAGCTCAGGGCTGAATTTGGTGCTCTCTGAGCTTCGCTGTTCTCTTGCAGACGTTTCATGACCCAATTAGGGAGCATCATCAGTGCTAGAAGAATGTGCAGTTTGCAGTGAAGAGGAGGAGGACTGTGGGGTCCTTGATGCTCTCTACGCTCGACTGTTTTCTTGCAGACATTTCATGACCCAACTAGGGAACACCATCAGTGCTGAAAGGGAGTGGGATTTGCAGGGAGGAGGAGGAGGAGGAGGAGGAGGAGGAGGAAGAGGAGGAGAACGATGACTATGGATCCTTGGTGATGTCTGAGATTGGTTGTTTTCTTGCAGATGTTTCATGACCCAATTAGGCAACATTATCAGTGCTAGAAGGGAGTGGGGTTTGCTCTCTAGAGATTAGAGATCTAAAAATTAATATCAAGACTAGACCAACTATCAAACAACAACAGCCTAATCAAGGAACTACCAAAAATCCTCCCACCAACAGTGACAGTGACCACTAATGTATAAAATAAGAAGAACCCTCACTCCCTTCTAGCACACATGATGTTCTCTAGTTGGGCCATGAAACGTCTGCAAGAAAACATCCAAGCTCAGAGGGGACCAAGAACCCCCCCCCTCCTCCTTCTCCTCCTTCTCCTCCTCCTCTTCTTCTTCTTCTTCTTCTTCTTCTTCTTCTTCTCCTCCTCCTCTCCTCCTCCTCCTCTCCTCCTCCTCCTCTTCTTCTTCTTCTTCTTCTCCTCCTCCTCTCCTCCTCCTCCTCCTCCTCCTCTTCTTCTTCTTCTCCTTCTCCTCCTCCTCCTCCTTCTTCTTCTTCCTCCTCCTCCTCCTCCTCCTCCTCCTCCTCCTCTCCTCAACCCCCCCTCACTTCTAGCATTGATGATGTTCCCTAGTTGGGTCATGAAACGTCTGCAAAAGAAAAGCAAGCTCAGAGGGGACCAAGGAGTCCCCATTACACCTGTCACCCTGATCACTCTTCCCCATTAACTAACACTCACAGAAAGATCCTTCTCCAAGGCCTATTGAACCAATGTGGTCAAGAGCCTCTGACAGACTGTTCTCCACAAGTAACTTCATCTCCTTTGGATTTCTCCATGCTCATGGCTACTCCTGCTTCACTGGGCAGTAAATTTTGAAGCTCAGTTAACCCCCCCGGGCAGCAGGGAAACAGCCAAGGAGAAGATCATTCTTCTTTTGAGAGGATACCAAAGCCTCCTATACTTTGGTGATGGGACACGAGGAGGTGTGACCTAGATGCAATTATTCCACTTGTCCAAGCTGAGAAAAGTAGAATGGAAAGATAACGTAGGGGTTGAATGTCAAAATCTTCAGAAGAGCTACCGATTATACCCCTGACCAAGCTGAGGGAAGGATGGACAGAATCAAGGAGAGCATGAAACTGTCCTTGCAACAGCTATTAATGATTGCTGGAGACAAGGTGCGGTGGTGAAGGTCGGTCCTTGCAATCTCCTGGACTTAGAATGGACTTGACGGCAACTAAGTCTATCGGGAAGCCCCAATTTTACTCCATCAGTTTGTGTCCAACAACTTTCCTGGGTCAAAGTGGGAGAAGCACGCATTGATGTGCACAAGTGTCCACTGGAAAATCACAACACACAGGATATTTTTTTTTTGGCCCCGATTCTTTGAAGGCAGGACTTTCTGCTGTCCGCACAAACACGGTCCTCTTGCAGGAGGCATCAAACTTACCAGCCTATGAAAGATGTCTGTGACTTTCACCTTGGAGAAGTTGGGAGATTTGATTTCGGGTCTCTGGTGAGTTTTGGCTAGGAAAACACAAGAAGAGGGGGGCAACGTTACAACTTGGGAACTTGGTTTCTTCCACACTTTAGTTCACCCTGAAGATTGACCTAAAACGACAAAAGTGTGTTTTCTACGCATCTAAATACAGGGAGGGCCTCCTCAGGGTGCCGCCGGTAAGACTGCCGGCGGATGACACCCAGGGGTAGGGCCTTCTCTGTGGGGGCGCCTGCCCTTTGAAACCAGCTGCCCATGGAGCTTAGGACTGCCCCCGACCTTCGATCATTTCGCCGAGACCTGAAGACCTGGCTCTTCGAGCTATCCGGCCCAGGCTGAGTTTTAATTTTAACTGGGGGTTTTATATTTTTTCAGGGACTTAGTTTAATCTTTTTAATTGCTCTTAATTTTTGTATTGATGTTTTATATGCCCTGTAAACCGCCCTGAGTCCTACGGGAAAGGGCGGTATATAAATTCAATAAAATTCAAAATTCAAATACAAATTTGACCCCTTGGCCAAGTTCCTCGTCCTTCAGCCTTAGGACATTTCAGAACTTCTTTATAAAATCCCGTTGTTTTAACATCTTTTTCATGTCTCGTTGGAATTTGCAGATTCTATAAAGAACAGACAGAATCCTGCTCAAAAAAAACCACACGAAAAGTTGATTTGGAAACTCTATATAGATTTCTGTTAAAGTTAAAGATGGAGGAAGAACAAGTAAAAGAAACAAGGATAACTTGGGCAAAGAACTTTGGATATAATATAGAATTAGAAGACTGACAAAAAAGTTATGGGAAAGAAATATTAAATTAAACTAAAGCAGTGGCGTATAAAGAAAACATTTCAGAACTTCTGGAAAAAAGCTGGGAGGAGAATTAGAATTTCAGAAGCCATGACAGGAGAGTCGATAGCAGTGCTCCAGTATCTCAGGGGCTGCCCCAAAGAAGAGGGAGTCAAGCTATTCTCCAAAATGCCTGAAGGCAGGACAAGAAGCAACGGATGGAAACTCATCAAGGAGAGAAGCAACCTAGAACTAAGGAGAAACTTCCTGACAGTTAGAACAATTCACCAGTGGAACTACCTGCCTCCAGAAGCTGTGAATGCTCCAACACTGGAAATTTTTAAGAAGAAACTGTCCGAAATGGTATAGGGTTTCCTGCGTGAGCAGGGGGTTGGACTAGATGACCTCCAAGGTCCCTTCCAACTTTATATTATATTATATTATATTATATTATATTATATTATATTATATTATTATTATTATTACAATTCAGTGAGCATAATCAGTCCTTTGATCCTTCATGAGACACTAAAGCAAGATGTCTTCAATACCGATCAATGGAGGTCATGGTTGAACCCAACCTTGTTGTGTTGTCTGCTCCAAAAGCTGTTGTTACATGAAAATGTAATGTCTGTCACTTGGGGGTCATGCTGGACTCATGGTTACTATCGGAAGGGCAGGTGGAAGCTGTGGCCAAGGGGTCTTCACCCTGTTTTGGTCAACATGTTAACCCCAACCCATCTGGACATGGTGACTCTCATTACTGTCCTTGTCATCACAGGGTAGATTACTGCAATGTATGGCAAGTGGCAACACCCTTGAAGATTGATCCGAAACTTTTAAGTATGAGATAGTAGATGTAAAGAGGAAGAGAGAGAGGAAGTATTAAATGTATTAAATTTAATACATTTAATAAGTATTAAATGACCCAGATTGTTGGGGGCAATAAGCTGACTTTGTAATAATGCCGCTTGGTGGGGGCAAAAGCCCTAATAAGCAGGCATATACATAGAATGAAGGCTATTGCTAAGCACATTGATTTGTGCTTTAGATTGTAAGCCGCCCTGAGTCTTCAGAGAAGGGCGGGATATAAATGGGATTTTAAAAAAATGTGGAAATAAAAGATATTTTGGTTATTAAATTTAAGATTTTAAGATAGTGAAAATTATCAGAAAATAAGAATATTATATTGCATTACTAGCTTGTCGAGGTAGATGGTAAGAATTTATATAGACAAGAGGTGTATCCTGGACATCAAACTTTGGGAGGAATTGTGATAAAGGAGTTGGAGATCATTTAAAATTTGGAAATGACAGTTATTAAACATTAAATTTAAATATTAATGGAAAATTAAAAATGAGAAAAATTGATTAGGTCAATCGTTGATTGTCTAAAAGATTGAAAGTTAAAGCAACTAAGACATATATAAACTAAAAATTACTGATAAATGCTAGAAAGTTATTTTCCACATGATTGATAGAACAAGAATTGTATTAGTTTAAATATGAGACAATTATGAGATAGTAAAGGAGATAGTAAAGAAGATAGTAAATAAATAGTAAAGGAGATAGTAAATAAATATGAGGACCCAGATTGTTGGGGGCAATAAGCTGACTTTGTAATAATGCCACTTGGGGTGTGTGTGAAAAAAGCCCTAATAAGCAGGCATATATACATAGAATGAAGGCTACTGCTAAGCTTGTAAGCCGCCCTGAGTCTTCGGAGAAGGGCGGGATATAAATGGAATTAAAATAAAATAAAAATAAAATAAATAAATATGAGATAGTAAAGGAGAAAGAGGGGGAATGGTGATTGTAATAATTTGAGATCTGTATTAATGATATCTATGTGTAGTAAAATTATTGTACTCAGCTGCCACATTGCTTTTCAAACGTTTAAATGTAATATTAGAAAATCAATAAAAAATATTTTTTTTTTAAAAAAAATGATCAGAAACTAGAATTGGAGCCGGCTGGAGCTACTTGCATGCCAAGAGGCCACAACTGTTACAGCTACCTGGCATCTATGTTGTGGGTGTTGTATTACATGAGATTTCCAGGCACAATTCCAAGTATTAATTTAACCTTTCAAGCCCTGCATGGCTTCGCTTTTAGATATTAGATCTTAGATATTGGATACGACTTCGTCTAGTGAAAAGAAAGATCAGGAGGGACCCAATAGTAGTCTTCCAGTATTTGAGGAGCTGCCACAAAGAAGGGGGGGGGGGGGGGGGGGGGGGTCAACTTATTTCCCAAAGCACCTGAAGGCAAGACAAGAAATAATGGTTGGAAACTAGTCAAGGAGAGAAGCAACCTGGAATTAAGGAGAAACTTCCTAACAGAGAGAAGAATTAACCAGTGGAACAGCTTGCCACCAGAAGTTGTGGGTGCTCCATCAAGGGGATTTTTTCACAAGAGATTGGACAGCCATTTATCCGAGTTGGTATCCTGCATGAGCAGGGGGCTGGACTAGACAACCTCCAAAGTCCCTTCCAACTTTGTTATTCTCTTATTATCCCAATTTTACCTCTTTTTTGAGCCAAAGGGATTATTCATTTGAGGCTCAGGGATAGCAAAAGGCCAAGTTTCTCTAAGTTCACCGAAAAAACAAAAGCTAAAAAAAAAAATAATCCCAGTTGCAGGAATTGGATATGGCTACTTTACAGAAAAGAAGGATTAAGGGTGACATGATAGCAGCATTTCAATTTCTCAGGGACAGCCCCAAAGAAGAGGGAGTCAAGCTCCTGAGGGCAGGACAAGAAGCAACGGATGGAAACTAATCAAGCAACCTGGAACTAAGGAGAAATTTCTTATCAGTGAGGACAATTAACCAGTGGAACTACCTGCCTCCAGAAGCTGTGAATGCTCCAACACTGGAAGCTTTTAAGAAAAGACTGGACAGCCCTTTGTCTGAAATGGCATAGGCTTTCCTGCCTGAGCAGGGGGTTGGACTAGAAGACCTCCAAGGTCCCTTCCAACTCTGTTGTTCTATTTTCTGTTTTCAGATCCGGACAAGGTTAGCACTGGCTGCCACCTGATGGATCGCAAACTCTTGGGAGACAAAGTTGAATCCATATCCACTTGTCCACTTACCGTCATGGTTCCGACAGACGGAGACGAATAAAGCAGAACTCCAAGGCTTGCGAATCCCTCAAAGAACATGTTTATTGGTTACAAATTATCGGCACAGTCAAGAGTGAAACCAAGTCTGGATACACATGTAACAATTTCCCAATGCAAAGTTAAAAATCCCACTCATAAAACTGTGCAAGCAATTCACGTTCCCCAATGCAATCATTTGGCAGGCTCGGGAGCAATAGACGACCTTGGTTCCCATGGGACAAAAGATTATTATGACTAGCAAAGCATCTGGGCAGTGTTGTGATTCAGTGTCAGCCTGTGCTCCCAGCAGCTGAGTCCGAGGAATCTGAGGAGGAGGAGGAGGGGTTTGGAGAGCCTTTGGTGTCGGAGGGAGGCTCTGATGCACTGCAGGACTCTCAGCCTGGCCCCTCCAGTCGTGTTCCTCATGAGGCTCAGCTCTGTGAGGGGTCGGACTCAGAGGAGTCACAGCTGAATCTGTTCAGAGACACTAGAACAGGGGTGTCAAACTCAATTTCATTGAGGGCCACATCAGCATTGCGGTTGCCCTCAGGGGGCCGGGTGGGTATGGCCAGGGTGGGCGTGGCCTACTGGTTGGGCGTGGCTAGAGTGCATATGGCCTACTGGGTGGGTGTGGCCAGCTGTAAATCATTCGCATCAAGGGTGCCTATGGGGGCCTGGGCAGGAGTGGGACAGATCTGGGGGTCTCTGGCAGAAGGAGGGTCTCTGGGCCAGGGCCAAGGCAGTTCCCTCACTGTTTCCAGGATGGCTTCGCGGGCCGCATGAAATCACTTCGCGGGCCGCATCAGGCCCCCGGGCCTTGTGTTTGACATATCTGCACTAGAAGCAGAAGGCAATCCAGCAGAGTAGAGCAGAGAAAATCAGTGAGGCAACTCAGTGAGAGGAGGAGAAGGCAGTGAGAAGCCACGCCTTGGGACTGATAAGGAGAAGGTGTGGGCAGTGCTGGTTGCTGAAGGCAACCGTTTGGAGACATTCAAAGAGAATACTGGTTGAGGATCCAAAAATGGATAGAGGAAATCACAGGGTATTTAGTTGATGTTAAACCAGAGACATATCTGCTTGGCTCCAGGCCTGGAAATATTAAGAAGGAAATATGGTATTTGGTTTTACATATCTTAACGGCGGCAAGGATGGGGTATGCTCAATTTTGGAAGGCAAATCATATCCCGCCAGATGAAGTTATAATTAGGAGAATACTTGATTGTGCAGAAGCAGACACATTGACCAAGAAGTTGAAGGGTAAAGAAGAGATACCAGCATTTCTATCATGGAATAAATGGTATATTTGGATGGATAAAAGATTAAAGAAATGAGGGTGGCTTGGAAGTTGGTCAAAAATGAAGTGATATAGTCTTTGTTAATGAATAAGCTTTGGAGTTGGATGGTTATAAGAGACTTTATGAGTGGAATATAACTGTTAGTTTAGAAGTAGATATAATGTGAAATTTTGGAAATGGTTTTCAATTTTTTGATGTCTTCGTTTTTTGTATATTGTAAATGTTTTTTTTTTTGTCTTTGTTGGTGTGTTTTTTACACGAAATGTAAATAAAGATTTATATTAAAAAAACAAACAAACCAAGAGAATCCTGGTCTGTTCTTGCTAATCTGTTTTGACTCTTGTTTGTTGACTCGTTGGATGTTTTGAATCATTTAGTGAAGAAAATACTCTGCTGTTTTTTGTTTTTTTTGTTTGAAAGACTTTTTCATTTTGGAACTATACATAAATTTGGGTTGGGGTTTTTTTTCCAGCCTATTAATCTGTCAAAAGGAAAAAGGGGTTGTCCCTGACACACAAACAGGGCCGGTCGTAGGCTGGAACAGGACAACTTTTGCCCCCTCCCTCTTTTCTCTGTGGCAAACCAGAAAGAAAATGGCTGCAGCCGTGCTCAGCTGCAGCGCTGACACTTACGATGAATGTCGGGGGCTTCTGCCGTTTCAAAGAAATCTTCCTCGTGGTCAATTTCGGAATATTTGCTGAGGGAATGTTTGTGGGCCAGCGAGAGAACCTCCTGCAGGATATCCATCTTCCTTAGGATTTTGCACAAACTATGGATCCTCATGGCCTCCTCATGCTTGATAATGGCTTTCTTGAGGTGAGCTTTCCCTGTAAAAACACAACGCATGTCCGCATTGGAGAACTAGAACCCACAGCCCCAACACCAGCCTTGTGTGTTGGCTACTGGTTGATAACACCTGGAATACTACATCTCGTTTTGGTCACCACACTACAAAAAAAACAACAACAACAACCAGATGTTGGGGGAAAAAGTACAAAGAAGAGCAACTAAGACGATCCAAGGCCTGGAGACTAAAAGATATGAAGAACAGTTGCAGGATTTGGGGATGGCCAGTCTAGAGAAAAGAAGAACCAGGGGGGACATAATAGCAATATTGCAGGATTTGAGGGGCTGCCCCAAAGAAGAGGGGGTCAAATTATTCTCCAAAGCACCTGAGGGCAGGAGAAGAAACAACGGATGGAAACTGACCAAGGAGAGAAGCAACCTGGAACTAAGGAGAAACTTCCTGACAGTGAGGACAATCAACCAGTGGAACGCCTTGCCTTCAGAAGTTGTGGGTGCTCCATCGCTGGAGGTTTTTAAGAAGAGACTGGATAGCCACTTGTCTGAAATGGTATAGGGTCTCCTGCTTGAGCAGGGGGGTTGGACTAGAAGACCTCCAAGGTCCCTTCCAGCTTTATTCTGATTCTGATCTGTCTCATAAAGACCTCGATGCACAAGAAACCTCAAACCTGCCCCATCGGTCAACACAACTGAGAGACTGAAATTAACCTCTAAATTTCACCAGTGGGCTAAAACAACAACAACGGTATTCTTACCCTAAATTTAAGTAGAATCACGGGAGTAGATGGCAACCACTTAATTGGAAAAAAACAAACAAAAATGGAAGTAGTTCTACAAGAAGCTCTACAATTCACATCGACAAAAAATTGTTGACTCTTACGGAAGCAAGTCTACATTCTTCCCAGAAGCGGGTTGGGAATGTTGGCACTTCCAGAATCGGCGACAAACAAATGTCACAATCCAAAGTTCCGGCGGTTGGCTAGGAGACAAGAGGTCTAAATCAGGGGTTCCTCAACCTTGGCAACCTTTAAGACTTGTGGACTTCAACTCCCAGAATTCCTCAGCTGGCTGAGGAATTCTGGGAGTTGAAGTCCACGAGTCTTAAAGGTTGCCAAGGTTGAGGACCCCTGGTCTAAAATAATAGAAGAACAGAAGAACAGAGTTGGAAGGGCCTTTGAAGTTTGACGACTGTCGGTACATGTCAAGTGCTGGGATTTTGATGACGTGACCCTGGGGATGTGGTGAGGGTCGTAAGTTGTACGTGGCCTTTTCCACTGACGTGGTAATTTTGAACGGTCACTGAACGAGCAGTTGAGGATCATGGAACACGACTTGCAATCAAGGTGGTGTCCCTGCTCTTGTTTGACATCTCGACCTCATTCCAGCACCCAGGAAGATTTTTTTTTTTGGGGGGGGGGGGGAAGGGAAGGTGTCACTCACCCAGTCGTCGGCGGGCTTCCTGGTCTTGCAAAAGGAAGGAAGGAGCCGGTCCTTCCGGCGTGGAGACGTGAAACTGGAGGAATGTTTTTTCATGCTCGGGAAAACGGACCTCCGACGTGACTGCAGAAATACAGGAAGTTGGATTGAAAGAAGGGATGGAGAGACGCTGGGCCTTTCTTGGTTTAGTCCAGGGATGGGGAACGAGCCCCCCCACCCCCGTTTATGACTTGTGGACTTCAACTCCCAGAATGCCTGAGCCAGCAAGATGGATTAGAAAAGGGGTGGGGAACTAGGCCACCCCTTTATGACTTGTGGACTTCAAATCCCGGAGGTCTATGGAGCTTCTCCATCATCCGGATCGTAGTTATCCCAAAGATGCTTTTTCACGAGGCAACTGGACTTCCTTGTTTTTCTTTGAAGAGGTTTCCCTTCTCATCCAAGAAGCTTCTTCAGCTCTGACTGGATGGTGGGGAAAGGAAGGATTTATACTCCTTGCAGACTCTTTCTTTCTTTCTTTCTTTCTTTCTTTCTTTCTTTCTTTCTTTCT
>JAKJMR010038149.1:0-13906 GCA_024449315.1 Daboia siamensis | reverse complement strand
GAGAGAGAGAGAGAGAGAGAGAGAGAGAGAGAGAGAGAGAGAGAGAGAGAGACTGTCCAATTACAGGTGGTCCTCAACTTAAAACAGTCCATTTAGTGACCGTTCAAAATTTTAACAGTACTAAAAAAAGTGGCTTACAAACATTTTTCACACGACTGTCACAACATTCCTAGAGTCACGTGATCAAAACTCAGCCACTTGGCTACCGATTCATGTTTACGACGGTCACAGCGTCCCCAGGGTCACGCGATCCCCTCTCGCAACGGCCTCCAGACAAGCCGAGTCACTGGGGAAGCCAGACTCACTTTACAACTGCGCTACTCACATAGCCACTGCAGTGATTCACTTAACAGCCAAGGCGAGAAAGGTCGTAAAATGGGACAAAGCTCACTGGACAACGGTCTTCTTTCTTGGACTCAATTCTGGTCGCAAATCCTTCTGATTTGGCCCGACAGAAGGTTGCCAAAGGGGATCGCATGACCCCCCCCACCCCCCCACGGGACACTGCAACCGTCATACATAAGAGTCAGTGGCCAAGCAGCCGAATTCCGATCACGTGATCCTTGGGATGCCGCGACGGTCGTAAGGGTGAAAAAAATTGGTCCTGTCCCTTTTTTCCCAGGGCCGTCGTAACTTCGGACGGTCACTAAGCAAACGCAGTAAAACGAGGACTACCTGCCTTGCATTCCCGTCTCCCAAAGTCAGCATTTGGATTGCAGCTAATTAAGGGCGACTCAGCTGATCTGGTCAATGTTCTCGTTTGTTTGGCCCACAACAGGTTCTGACCTATGCTGGACTTCGTCATTGCATGAGTCAACTTGGGAAATGGGCCAGGGCTGTTTGAAGGTCAGGAGGTCTTTGGGGACAATTCCAGCCAAGCAGGTTTTTTCCAAGAGAACACAAAGCTGTTTGTGGACAATCATCTGCCTGAGATGGTATAGGGGCTGGACTAGAAGACCTCCAAGGTCCCTTCCAGCTCTATTCTATTCTATTCTATTCTATTCTATTCTATTCTATTCTATTCCATTCCATATTTTCTATTCTATTCTATTCTATTCTATTCTACTCCATTCCATATTTTCTATCCTATCCTATTCTTATTTCCATTCCATAAATCCAATAAAATAAAAATAAAATATTCTATCCTATCCTATTCTTATTTCCATTCCATATTCTATTCTATTCTATTCTATTCTATTCCATTCCATATTTTCTATTCTATTCTATTCCATTCCATATTTTCTATTCTATTCTATTCTATTCCATTCTATTCCATTCCATATTTTCTATCCTATCCTATTATTTCCATTCCATAAATCCAATAAAATAAAAATAAAATAAATATTCTATCCTATCCTACTCCTATTTCCATTCCATATCCTATCCTATCCTATCCTATCCTATCTATCCTATCCTATCCTATCCTATCCTATCCTATCCTATCCTATTGATTGCATGGGAAGGAAGGAAGGAACAGGTAATCCTCGACTTACGACTGCAATTGACTTATGACTGTTCCTCACACTTACGACCGCTACAGCATCTCCAAGGCCACGTGATCAAAATCCAGAGGTCTGGCAGCTGGGTCATATATGGCTGCAAGCTGGCTAAGGGAGTCTTGTCCCAATTTACGAGTCACTGCAGGTGTTAAGTTAGTAACCTGGTTGTTCAGTGAATCTGACTTCCCTGTTGACTTTGCTGGTCAGAGTTGCTAAGTGAGTTTTGCCCCGTTTTACGACCTTTTCCCCTGCAGTTGTTAAGTGGATCGCTGCCATTGTAAAGTTAGTCCCACAGTTGTATAGTGAATCCGGTTTTCCCGCATTGACTTTGCTGGTCAGAAGGTCGCCAAAGGGGATTACCTGACCCCCGGGACACGGCAGCGGTCGTAAGTGCAAGTCAGTTGGAAACTGGCCAAATTTTGATTGCGTGACCACGGGAAGACTGCCACGGTCATAAGTGTGAAAAACGCCCCCAAGGTCACTTTTTTCAGTGCCGTTGTTAAGATGGTCACTAAGCAAACCATCGTAATTCGAGGACTAGCTGTAATGTACTAAATGGCTTGTAAAGGTAGTCCTCAACTTAGCGCCGGTTGCTTAGCAACGGTTTGAAGCTACGATGGATCTCCCTGAGGATACTTCAACCAGTTTCAATGGCTGAATCCCTTCCTTCATGTTGGGCACACGGCAACTGGCCGGCATTGATGGCCTGTTTGTAGTATCCTGCATTCACATGACCTTGTTTTAAGACACCCTGGCCAAAAAAACTGGCATTTTCCGTCTTCAGCAACAAAAGTGTCCCATTCATTTGCTTAATGACCCTGGTGTTCATTAACCACAGCCACAAAAAGAGCTTGCAAGATTAAGATCAGGTTAGTCACACATGAGTGACCTGTTTTATAACCGGCTCCCGTTATGGCCGTAAGTCGGGGACCACCTGTAGAAGGTCCAAGATTCCATTCCAGAGGTCTCCAGTTAAAAGGAGAAGAAACAGGAGGTGGGAATTGGTCAAGGTACTAATCTGGCAGCCAACCAGGTTATGTAGCGTGGGATGTAAGATGTAATGCAGGGGTCTTTAAACGTGGCCCTTTGATGACTTGTGAACTTCAACTCCCAGAATTCCTCAGCCAGGCAGTCATCAAAGGGCCAGGTTTGAAGACCCCTGATGTAATGTAATGATGAGACTGATTCAGCAGGGTCTGTGTCTCTTTAAGAGCCTTTGTATAAACAGAAGGCTCTGCTGATGTGTTCTCTCTCTCTTCCATTTCCTGCTGTAACTGTGATTTGTTGGATCCTGCTGTATTAGCACGTGTATACATATTGTTCCGGGACGCGGTGGCTCAGTGGTTAGGACACTGAGCTTGTCGATCAGAAGGCAGTTTGGCGGGTCGAATCCCGAGTGCCGCGTAACAGAGTGAGCGCCTGTTACTCGTCCCAGCTTCCGCCCACCTAGCAGTTCGAAAGCAGGTAAAAATGCAAGTAGAAAAATAGGGACCACTGCGGTGGGAAGGTAACAGCGTTCCGTGCGCCTTTGGCGTCTAGTCATGCCGGCCACATGACCACGGAGACGTCCTCGGACAAGCGCTGGCTCTTCGGCTTTGAAACAGAGATGAGCACCGGCTCCTAGAGTCGGAAACGACTAGCACACATGTGCGAGGGAACCTTTACCTTTACCTTACATATTGTTCCTGGTGTATGATACTATAGCTCGCGTAAGATAAACCATCACTGAATATAGACCACTGTTTACTGGGTTTACTCCTGGCTTATCTCACGCAGTAACACTGTGCACGCTCTGACCGGATTTTTGGATGTAGCAGAGGGCAACTTCATTTCCCTTTTCCCTGACGGTCCACCTCCGAAACTGCCCTTCCCAAACAGACAGCTAGGTTTAGATTTATTAAATTTATATGCCGCCCTTCTCCCTGAGGACTCAGGGCGGCTCACAACAATAAAAAGTTAACAGATATAAAAACAAAAATTAAAAGAGGATTAAACAATACGAGAAATAAGAACAGTTTAAACCAATAAAAAACCAAATTTAAAAACTATGATCAGTCGAGGCCCGCTTGTTGGAACAACCAGGTCTTCAGGTCACGGCGGAAGGACCGAAGGTCAGGGGCCATTTGCAGCTCCGGAGGCAGTTCGTTCCAGAGGGTCGGTGCACCCACAGAGAAGGCTCTCCCCCTATGGGTCGCCAGCTGGCATTGCCTGGCCGACGGCACCCTGAGGAGGCCGACTCTGTGTGAGTGAACAGGGTGATGGGAGGTTGACATTGGCAGCAGGTGGTCTCGCAAGTACCCCGGGCCTAAGCCATGTAGGGCTTTAAAGGTAATTACCAGCACCTTGAATCACACTCAGAGGGCAACCGGAAGCCAATGCAGCTCGCGCAGGAGTGGTATAACACGGGAGTATCAAGATACTCCCATAAGCCCCCGCGCGGCTGCATTTTGCACCAGTTGAAGCCTCCGGGCACTTCAAGGGCAGCCCCATGTAGAGAGCGTTGCAGTAATCCAGGCGAGAGGTGACAAGGGCATGGGTGACCGTGCATAGGGCATCTCGGTCCAAAAAGGGGCACAACTGGCATACCAGGTGAACCTGTGCAAAAGCCCCCCCTGGTCACGGCAGTTAGATGATCTTCCAAATTAAGCCGTGAATCCAGGAGGACACCCAAGTTGCGGGCCTTTTCTGAGGGGGGCAATAGCTCCCCCCCATCAGAAGAGATGGAACCTGTTGAGACAGTACGAGATCCCAGTATCCACAGCCACTCGGTCTTGGAGGGGTTCAGCCTGAGCCTGTTCCTTCCCATCCAGACCCGCACCGCCTCCAGCTGCCAATCATCTCTAACCTGTCATTCTGGTAGACTTCCATGCAGCTGTTCAATTCTTCCAGTTCCTCCTTGAGCAGCTGCAGGTTCGAGTTGACGTAGCTGAGCTCCAAAGCGACCGTCTCCTTGACTTTGTGGTTGCGGGTGGCCCTGAGACCAAAAAGGGAAAGAGGAGGGGGAAAAAATGACTTGCACCGCTTCTCTACAGCCAGTCCTCAACTTACGACGGTTTGCTCAAAAAGTCACAACGGCACTGAAAAAAGTGACATAGGAAATGTTTTGTCAAAGTCACGACCTTTGCAGCATCCCCGTGATCACGTGATCAAAATTCAGATGCTGGGCAACTGACTTGTACTTATGACGGTTTGCAGTGTCCCGGGGTTCTTGTGATCCCCTTTTGCGACCTCCTGACGGGCAATGTCCACGGGGAAGCTGGATTCATTTAGCAACGGGGTGGCTAACTTATCCACGGCAGCAATTCACTTAGCAACTGAGGCCAGAAAGGTCGTAAAATGGGGTGAAATTTCGCTTGAGCAATCTCTCGCTTAACGACAGAAAATTGGGGCTCCGTTGAGGTCACAAGCCAGCGACTCCCTGGCTGCATTAGAGAGATCTTGCGTTTTTCTTAATAAGAATCCTACGATGCAATCTAAGTCGGAGTGGGTGACTTAGGAAGCCCTCGACTTAGGACGGTTCGTTTAGTGACCGGTCCAAAGTTATATATATATCAGAAGAGAGCTGGAAGGGACCTTGGAGGTCTTCCTAGTCCAGCCCTGCTCAAACAGGAAACCCTAGACCATTTCTTAAAAACCTCCAGTGATGCAGCATTGACAACTTCTGGTGGCAAGCTGTTCCACTGGTTAATTGTCCCTCACTGTCAGGAAGTTTCTCCTTAATTCCAGCTTGCTTCTCTCTTTGACTACTTTCCAACCATTGTTTCTTGTCCTGCCTTCTGGAGCTTTGGAGAATAGTTTGACCCCCTTCGGGGCAACCCCTCAAATACTGGAACGCTGCGTGTCTCCCCTTTAGACTAGCCAAACCCAAGTCCCGCAGCCGTTCTTCGTATGTTATAGTCTCCAGGCCTTGGATCATCTTCGTTTCTCCTCTCTGCACTTTTTCCAATCTCACCATCTTTTTTGTCACGTGCAAAAATTGTCAATGGAATCTTTTTTTTTTTTTTTGTAGCGCAAGGACTTCTAAAAAAATCTCCTTGCACTCCCCACGGTCCTGTGATCAAAATTTGGGTGCTTGGCAACGGGCATCGTGTCCACCAGGGTTGCAGAGTCCCAGGATCACATGATTTCCCCAATCGGCAACTTTCCCAGCTGGCTTCTGATAAGGAAAGTCGGGGTGGGTGGGGTGGGGAGCTCAAAGACTGCGTGATCCACTTTAACAACCGCAGAGGCCGGCTCTTTCCAGTTCTAGACCAATGAACTACTTGCATTTCTCCCCCCCCCACCCCCCAATCTCTACCCCTGGGAGCTTTTAAGGGCTCATTAAATGAAGGATGAGGCAACCTCCTCTAGCACCAGTGACGCATCCCACCTGATACAATCTCCGCAACCTTGTTTGGACAGCTGTGGGGCTGGGAATCTGACAAGCCACAACACAGGAGCGCCCCAGCCCGGTGTGTCACACGAGGGGGAGGCACCCTAGAAAGTGCAATTGCTAACGCTCAGCATTTCCGTTCAGGCTGAGCCAAAGCCATCTGAGCAACCAAGCTGATTAAAGGCCGGGAGACTAAAAAAAACAAGTGAACAACGGTTGCAGGATTTGGTATGGCCAGTCTAGAGAAAAGGGACGCGGTGGCTCAGTGGGTTAGGACGCTGAGCTTGTCGATCAGAAGATCGGCAGTTTGGCGGGTCGAATCCCGAGTGCTGCGTAGCAGAGTGAGCGCCTGTTACTCGTCCCAGCTTCTGCCAACCTAGCAGTTCGAAAGCACATAAAAATGCAAGTAGAAAAATAGGGACCACTACGGTGGGAAGGTAACAGCGTTCCGTGCGCCTTTGGCGTCTAGTCACGCCGGCCACGTGACCACGGAGACGTCCTCGGACAAGCGCTGGCTCTTCGGCTTTGAAACGGAGATGAGCACCGGCCCCTAGAGTCAGAAACGACGAGCACGCACGTGCGGGGGAACCTTTACCTTTTACCTAGTCTAGAGAAAAGAAGCAGTGAGGGGGGGGGGGGCAGGATAGCAGTACTCCCGCATTTGAGGAGGGGGTCAACCTCTTCTCCAAAGCGCCCGAAGGCAGGACAAGAAGCAAGAGATGGAAACTAACCAAGGAGAGAAGCAACCTGGAATTAAGGAGAAACTTCGTGGCAGTGAGAAGAATTAACCAGTGGAACAGCTTGCCACCAGAAGTTGTGGGTGCTCCAACAGTGGAGGCTTTTTAAGAAGAGACTGGACAGCCATTTGTACTGAACTGGAATAGGGTCTCCTGCCTGAGCAGGGGGTTGGACTAGAAGACCTCCAAGGTCCCTTCCAGCTCTATTCTGACTGATGGGTGGACTGTGACCGAGATAAAACACTGTTGACATGTTACAAAATTATGGCTGGGGGTCCAAGAAAGAAACTTCGCGTTCTCCTTGGTTGCCCTCCCAAACTTGGTTCTCTCCAAGGATGCTGGAAGACAGGTAGTTCTTGACTTAGCACCGGAGTTCAGATCAGAATTGCTGCTGCAAAGCAAGGTGGTGGTGAAGTGGTGCCCTGGTGGTTAAATAAATCACTGCAGTTGTTTAACAACAACAACAACAGCAATAATAGTTTGAAGGGACCTTGGAGGTCATCTAGTCCAACCCCCTGCTCAGGCAGGAAGCAACATGCCATTTCAGACAAATGGCAGTCCAGTCTTTTCTTAAAAACTTCCAGTGTTGGAGCATTCACCGCTTCTGGAGGCAGGTTGTTCCAATGGTTAATTGTTCTTACTGTCAGGAAATTTCTCCTTAGTTCTAGGTTGCTTCTCTCCTTGAGGAGTTTCCATCCGTTGCTTCTTGTCCTGCCTTCTGGTACTTTGGAGAATAGCTGGACTCCCTCTTCTTTGGGGCAGCCCCCGAGATATTGGAAGACTGCTATCATCCTTCTCTTCATTAAACTAAGGTAAAGGTAAAGGTTCCCCCGCACATGCGTGCTAATCGTTTCCGACTCTAGGGGCGGTGCTCATCTCCGTTTCAAAGCCGAAGAGCCAGCGCTTGTCCGAGGACTTCTCCGTGGTCATGTGGCCGGCATGACTAGACGCCAAAGGCGCACGGAACGCTGTTACCTTCCCACCGTGGTGGTCCCTATTTTTCTACTTGCATTTTTACGTGCTTTCAAACTGCTAGGTGGGCAGAAGCTGGGACGAGTAACAGGCACTCACTCTGCTACACGGCACTCGGAATTCGACCCGCCAAACTGCCGACCATCTGATCGACAAGCTCAGCGTCTTAACCCACTGAGCCACCGCGTCCCTTCATTAAACTAGACATACCCAATTCCAGCAACCGATCCTTGTATGTTTCAGCCTCCAGTCCCCTGATCATCTTTGTTGCTCTTCTCTGCACTCTTTCACTCTTTCACTCTTACATCGTGGTGACCAAAACTGGATGCCATATTCCAAGTGTGGCCTTACCAAGGTAGTATATAGCAATACCAATACTTCAAGTGATCTTGATCCTATTCCTGTTAATGCAGCCTAGCACTGTGTTGGCTTTTTTGGCAGGTGCAGCACACGTCTGGCTCCTATTTAACAGTCAGAAATTGCACTGGTTGAGAATTTAGCACAATGGCGACGAATCTTGAAAAAGCCTTCAATGAAGACATTTATATAAATGGGGTGTTTTTTTTTTAGTGCATAGATCTCTCCAAAATGGACATTTTGAATGTTTTAAATCAACATCTCCCCCCTTTGGAAGAGGTGGGCATGTAGGCAGTTGTGCACATTGCTGTGCATCTACAAATGTTTTTCTTTCCTCCCTTTTCTTAGATTCTGAACACCAAGCAGCCACAAACTGCTGAGCATCAGACAGAAAAAGGTGTGTGGGGGGGTCCCCAGCTGGCCCTTTAATCAAAACTTTGCCTACCACCTACCCCAAAGTTGCAGCTTTTGGTTTTTCACTCTTCACGCAAGCAAAACAATCCCTGTTTACCTCTTCTGGTGACTCGTCTGATGGTTGCGAATCGCATCATTCGCAATCGCCTTTATGATGCTAATTTAGCCCACACAGACCTGAACAGATTCTCTGCACCGGTTCGCATCCTCATCTCTTTGTTGATCTGCTGGTTGATTCTTGCACGGCGGTGTTGCAGCTTGGTGCGTTGCGTCTGCCCCAAGGAATCAGAACCCTGCCAAAAAAAAAAAAAAAAGAAATTAACAACAACAACAACAACAACAATAAGGATAACAATATCCCTGAAGGACAGATAGATACAAAGCTAACATGGTTGAGATCAAGGTTGCTGAAGAAAGAAAGTGAAGGCTTCATTTTGGCTGCCCAAGAACGAGCAGACCTGCAGACCAATTCCAGGAAAGCAAAAATTCAAAATGTCAGTAACAACAGCAACGGTCACTTACACGATGAGAAAGCCGAAAAAGTGGATCACTTTATCAGTGGCTGCGGCAAAAAAAAAAAAAAAAAAAATCTCACAAACCGATTATCTACAATGTCATGATCAAGCTGCCAAAACCACAGCTTGGTCTGCTGGTGCAACTATTGCTTCTTAGCTTGCCAACAAACTTGGGGGAGAGGATAAGGATTGGAATGCAGGCTACAAAGACCGTGAGAATCAAGGACGATTCACCAGGTGCCTGACCCAACTCGGAGACATCTTCTCATAACAATATAATTGCACCTTATTGGGCAATGTGATCTGTTCATGGATGGGAGGGGAAATTCTATTCTTTTACTATGGAGGTTTGGGTTGCGGTTTGCTAGAGGTGGTTTTGCTTTCACACATGCCGAAATGATGTACTCAGTAAAGTTTTAGATTAAGAGATCGGAATGTCTCGAAGGTGTTTGCTTGGTTGGGTTTGTCAGTCGGAACCTTCACAGATGTTGTTATAGAGACTCTAGAAAGAGTGCAGAGAAGAGCAACAAAGATGATTAGGGGGCTGAAGGTCAAAACATACAAGGAACGGTTGCTGGAATTGGGTATGTGTAGTTTAATGAAGAGAAGGGTGAGGGGTGACATGATAGCAGTGTTCCAAAACCTCAGGGGCTGCCCCAAAGAAGAGGGAGTCAAGCTATTCTCCAAAGTACCTGAAAGCAGGACAACAAGCAACGGATGGAAACTGGTCAAGGAGAGAAGCAACCTGGAATTAAGGAGAAACTTCCTGACAGTTAGAACAACTAACCAGTGGAACAACCTGCCTCCAGAAGCGGTGAAAGTTCCAACACTGGAAGTTTTGAAATTGGACAGCCATTTGTGTGAAATGATATAGGCTTTCCTGCCTGAGCAGGGGGTTGGACTAGTTGACCTCCAAAGTTCCTTTCAACATGATGATGATGATGATGATGATTTACACTGGAAACTTTGCCAGAGGCCTGGGTTCAAATGCAGGAAAAATGACCGGGAACATCAAATTGACCAAAATTCTTGAAAATGAACAGGTCAAGATCCTGTGGGACTTTCGGATCCAAACAGAAAGAGATCTGGCCCACAACGTGCCTGAGATTGTGGGAAAGTAGGGACAAGTCTGCAGTACGCAAAGGGCTGCCTGGATACATGGATATTTTGAACTGATTAAATCTGAATATCCTGACTTTGAAAACAACAACAACAAAATCCACCCTACTCAAAACTGCCTATATGCTCAGATGCTACCTTAACAGCTCTTGTTAAGTTTTTACCAATCCCAGATTGGGGGTCGAATTGACGATTAAATTTTTAATAATAATAATAACAACAACATCATCAACAACAACAACAATAGCCTCCCTGTTAAAATGAGGGTTCTCCTTACAGCTTGAAAAAGTCTGGTCTAAAAGGCATAAATGAGGATTTGTTTGTTTGTTTAAAGGTGAAATATTGGACTTATTTACATATCTTACCAGCTGGATCTTCCGAGCACAAATTAAATTAAAAGCACGGGTAATATTTTACCTGGAAGCTTCCAGAGTGTGTTAAGCGGTTCACACATACATTATGGTAGTATTGCATCGCTGTTCATATGGCAGATGAAAAAAAAAAAAGTATTTATTTATGCAGTGATCTTGCTAGGATGAATTGACTTTGCCAGACTGATTTTACATTTGGGAGCGACACTCAAGGTCCTCTGAGCTCTCAGGATATTTTCTTATAAATTTCCTTATAATTTCAATCTGAACTTGCTCTTACGGAGAAGCTTTGCAAACAGAACCACGTGTTGGGTTTCCAGCTTAATTTCTAGACAACGCATTCATATTTGAGGGAAGTGGTGGGGAGGGAAAGGCACCTAAAAATAAAGCCCTTCTTCCAATCAAAATTGAACTTTTCTGTTGAAGTATTTCCGTTAATAATTATCTCTAACATAATTTAAATAACGATGAAGAACAGCTGCAAGAATTGGGTATGGCCAGTCTAGAGAAAAGAAGGAATCGGGGGAGACATGATAGCAGTCTTTCAATATTTAAGGGGCTGCCCCAAAGAAGAGGGGGTCAATTTCTTTCCCAAAGCACCAGAAGGCAAGAAGAGAAACAATGGATGGAGACCAATCAAGGAGAGAAGCAGCCTGGAATTGAGGAGAAACCTCCTGACAGTGAGGACAATTAACCAGTGGAACAGCTTGCCACCAGAAGTGGTGGGTTTTTAAAGAAGAGACTGGACAGTCGCGTGTCTGAGATGGTATAGGTCCTCCTGCTTGAGCAGGGGGTTGGACTAGAAGACCTCCAAGGTCCCTTCCAGCTCTCTTCTTTTCAAATTCAACCAAACATTTCCCCAATAAAATGTGCATAAAATGTGCATAAAGTAAGGTTCCACATTTAGGCAGGAAAAATCAAATGCACAGGTATAATATAGGTGATACCTTGCTCAATAGTAGTAACTGTGAGAGGGATCTCGGAGTCCTAGTGGACAATCCCTTAAATAGGAGCCAGCTGTGTGCTGCAGCTGCCAAAACAGCCAATGCAATCCTAGGCTTCATTCACATAGGGACAGAATCAAGATCACGTGAAGTACTAATACCACTTTACAAGGCCTTGGTAAGGCCACACCTGGAATACCGCATCCAGTTTTGGTCACCACGATGTAAAGAAGATGTCGAGACTCTAGAAAGAGTACAGAGAAGAGCAACAAAGATGATTGGGGGACTGGAGGCTAAAACATATAGGGAACGGTAGCTAGAATTGGGTATGTCTCTAGTTCAATGAAGAGAAGGATGAGGGCTGACATGATAGCAGTCTTGCAATTTCTCAAGGGATGCCCCAAAGAAGAGGGAGTCAAGCTATTCTCCAAAGCACCTGAAAGCAGGACAAGAAGCAATGGATGGAAACTAGTCAAGGAGAGAAGCAACCTAGAACTAAGGAGAAACTTCCTGACAGTCAGAACAATTAACCAGTGGAACCACCTGCCTCCAGAAGCGGTGAATACTCCAACACTGGAGGTTTTTAAGAAGAGACTGGACAGCCATTTGTATGAAATGGTACAGGGTTTCCTGTCTGAGCAGGGGGTTGGACTAGATGACCTCCAAGGTCCCTTCCAACTGATTATTATTATTAAAAAGTTCAAAACTATTTTTATGTACCTGAACCCCTTGACCTATAAACCTATTTGTTTGGTGACCGTTCAAAGTTAGGACGGCACTGAAAAAAAATGACTTACGGCTGCTCTTCCCACTTACGACCATTGCATCATCCCTGTGGTCAGCTGATCAAAATTCGGACGCTTGGCAACCGGCTCCTATTTATGATGGTCGCCGTGTCCCTGTGTGTGTGTGTGTGTGTGTGTGTGTGTATGACGTGATCCCCTTTTGCGACCTTTTGACAAGCCAAGTCAACGGGGGATGCCGGGTTCCCTTAAAGGCCTCACGGTTCACTTAAAACGCCCAGGACCAGGAAGGTCATAAAATGGGGCGAAACTCATTTGACGACCATCTTGCCTAGCGAAATGGAAATTGTGGTCGTAAGTTGAGGACTCGCTGCAAAATGGGCCCCCCGGGGGGGGAGGGAAATAAAAGTTCAAAATGGTTCTCAAGCATCGGATAAAAGCTAAAGGAGAAACAGTTTTATTGTTAAATAATCCCACTGGAGTTTTAGTTTTTTCCAAAACTGGCTCGAGAAGCAACGGATGGAAACTCATCAAGGAGAGAAGCAACCTGGAACTAAGGAGAAACTTCCTGACAGTGAGAACAATTAACCAGTGGAACAGCCTGCCTCCAGAAGCTGTGAATGCTCCAACACTGGAAGTTTTTAAGAAGAGACTGGACAGCCATTTGTCTGAAATTTTATAAGGTTTCCAGCATCAGCAGGGGGTTGGACTAGATGACCTCTAAGGTCCCTTCCAACATCATCATCATCATCGTCGTCGTCATCATCATCATGTCATGGCAGGCAATGAAAAGTTGCAGGAATTGGGTACGTCTAATCTAATTTATTTATTTTATTTATTTTAATTCCATTTATATCCCGCCCTTCTCCGAAGACTCAGGGCGGCTTACAAGCTTAGCAGTAGCCTTCATTCTACGTATATGCCTGCTTATTAGGGCTTTCACACACCCCCAAGCGGCATTATTACAAAGTCAGCTTATTGCCCCCAACAATCTGGGTCCTCATTTTACCTACTTGGGAAGGATGGAAGGCTGAGTCAACCTTGAGCCTGGTGGGACTCGAACCTGCACTAATTGCAGGCAGCTGGTGTTACTCAAGGAGGCATTAGCCCACTGCTCCACCAAGGCTCTTCTAATGAAGAGAAGGACCAAGGGTGACAGGATAGATAAGCAGTCTTCCAGTATCTCAAGGGTTGCCCCAAAGAAGAGGCAGTCAAGCTATTCTCCAAAGCGCCCGAAGGCCGGACAAGAAGCCATGGATCATGGAAACTCATCAAGGAGAGAAGCAACCTAGAACTGAGGAGTAACTTCCTGACAGTTAGAACAATTAACCGGTGGAACAACCTGCCTCCAGAAGCGGTGAATGCTCCGACACTGGATGCTTTTTCCAAAACTGGCCCGAGCTGACTCATCTTTTGGGTTTGTGTGTGTGTGTGGGGGGGGGGGGGGAACCGGTGTTATTATTACAAGGAGAAACAATTCCAGTAAACGGTGAAATGAAACTTTTAAGTCTCTCCAGAGTGGCAAGAAAGACCCCTTTTGTGAGGGAGGGGTGAGTCAGCTATGAAGAGGACCCTGGAGGGTGACCTTCAGATAAAGCCCTCCGTTCCTTCCACCGGGACAAAGAATGAAACCCACCCACCCCCCCGCCGCCCCCAGAGCCTTAGCAACCAAGAGTAAGCACAAGCATGTCCGAATTCCTTTAGGCCGAGGCCTGTCTCCCCCTCCCCATTTTCTTTTGCAAACTGGGTACAAAAAAAAAGGACAGGGATTCCGTTCCGCTGAAGTCCAACCCACCGGGAAAGTTCGCTTGAAAAAGAGAACATCTGTAGCTCAGGGTTGTTGAAACGAGGGTGTGTGTGTGT
>JAKJMR010038148.1:0-13929 GCA_024449315.1 Daboia siamensis | reverse complement strand
GAGAGAGAGAGAGAGAGAGAGAGAGAGAGAGAGAGAGAGAGAGAGAGAGAGACTGTCCAATTACAGGTGGTCCTCAACTTAAAACAGTCCATTTAGTGACCGTTCAAAATTTTAACAGTACTAAAAAAAGTGGCTTACAAACATTTTTCACACGACTGTCACAACATTCCTAGAGTCACGTGATCAAAACTCAGCCACTTGGCTACCGATTCATGTTTACGACGGTCACAGCGTCCCCAGGGTCACGCGATCCCCTCTCGCAACGGCCTCCAGACAAGCCGAGTCACTGGGGAAGCCAGACTCACTTTACAACTGCGCTACTCACATAGCCACTGCAGTGATTCACTTAACAGCCAAGGCGAGAAAGGTCGTAAAATGGGACAAAGCTCACTGGACAACGGTCTTCTTTCTTGGACTCAATTCTGGTCGCAAATCCTTCTGATTTGGCCCGACAGAAGGTTGCCAAAGGGGATCGCATGACCCCCCCCACCCCCCCACGGGACACTGCAACCGTCATACATAAGAGTCAGTGGCCAAGCAGCCGAATTCCGATCACGTGATCCTTGGGATGCCGCGACGGTCGTAAGGGTGAAAAAAATTGGTCCTGTCCCTTTTTTCCCAGGGCCGTCGTAACTTCGGACGGTCACTAAGCAAACGCAGTAAAACGAGGACTACCTGCCTTGCATTCCCGTCTCCCAAAGTCAGCATTTGGATTGCAGCTAATTAAGGGCGACTCAGCTGATCTGGTCAATGTTCTCGTTTGTTTGGCCCACAACAGGTTCTGACCTATGCTGGACTTCGTCATTGCATGAGTCAACTTGGGAAATGGGCCAGGGCTGTTTGAAGGTCAGGAGGTCTTTGGGGACAATTCCAGCCAAGCAGGTTTTTTCCAAGAGAACACAAAGCTGTTTGTGGACAATCATCTGCCTGAGATGGTATAGGGGCTGGACTAGAAGACCTCCAAGGTCCCTTCCAGCTCTATTCTATTCTATTCTATTCTATTCTATTCCATTCCATATTTTCTATTCTATTCTATTCTATTCTATTCTACTCCATTCCATATTTTCTATCCTATCCTATTCTTATTTCCATTCCATAAATCCAATAAAATAAAAATAAAATATTCTATCCTATCCTATTCTTATTTCCATTCCATATTCTATTCTATTCTATTCTATTCTATTCCATTCCATATTTTCTATTCTATTCTATTCCATTCCATATTTTCTATTCTATTCTATTCTATTCCATTCTATTCCATTCCATATTTTCTATCCTATCCTATTATTTCCATTCCATAAATCCAATAAAATAAAAATAAAATAAATATTCTATCCTATCCTACTCCTATTTCCATTCCATATCCTATCCTATCCTATCCTATCCTATCTATCCTATCCTATCCTATCCTATCCTATCCTATCCTATCCTATCCTATTGATTGCATGGGAAGGAAGGAAGGAACAGGTAATCCTCGACTTACGACTGCAATTGACTTATGACTGTTCCTCACACTTACGACCGCTACAGCATCTCCAAGGCCACGTGATCAAAATCCAGAGGCCTGGCAGCTGGGTCATATATGGCTGCAGGCTGGCTAAGGGAGTCTTGTCCCAATTTACGAGTCACTGCAGGTGTTAAGTTAGTAACCTGGTTGTTCAGTGAATCTGACTTCCCTGTTGACTTTGCTGGTCAGAGTTGCTAAGTGAGTTTTGCCCCGTTTTACGACCTTTTCCCCTGCAGTTGTTAAGTGGATCGCTGCCATTGTAAAGTTAGTCCCACAGTTGTATAGTGAATCCGGTTTTCCCGCATTGACTTTGTTGGTCAGAAGGTCGCCAAAGGGGATTACCTGACCCCCGGGACACGGCAGCGGTCGTAAGTGCGAGTCAGTTGGAAACTGGCCAAATTTTGATTGCGTGACCACGGGAAGACTGCCACGGTCATAAGTGTGAAAAACGCCCCCAAGGTCACTTTTTTCAGTGCCGTTGTTAAGATGGTCACTAAGCAAACCATCGTAATTCGAGGACTAGCTGTAATGTACTAAATGGCTTGTAAAGGTAGTCCTCAACTTAGCGCCGGTTGCTTAGCAACGGTTTGAAGCTACGATGGATCTCCCTGAGGATACTTCAACCAGTTTCAATGGCTGAATCCCTTCCTTCATGTTGGGCACACGGCAACTGGCCGGCATTGATGGCCTGTTTGTAGTATCCTGCATTCACATGACCTTGTTTTAAGACACCCTGGCCAAAAAAACTGGCATTTTCCGTCTTCAGCAACAAAAGTGTCCCATTCATTTGCTTAATGACCCTGGTGTTCATTAACCACAGCCACAAAAAGAGCTTGCAAGATTAAGATCAGGTTAGTCACACATGAGTGACCTGTTTTATAACCGGCTCCCGTTATGGCCGTAAGTCGGGGACCACCTGTAGAAGGTCCAAGATTCCATTCCAGAGGTCTCCAGTTAAAAGGAGAAGAAACAGGAGGTGGGAATTGGTCAAGGTACTAATCTGGCAGCCAACCAGGTTATGTAGCGTGGGATGTAAGATGTAATGCAGGGGTCTTTAAACGTGGCCCTTTGATGACTTGTGAACTTCAACTCCCAGAATTCCTCAGCCAGGCAGTCATCAAAGGGCCAGGTTTGAAGACCCCTGATGTAATGTAATGATGAGACTGATTCAGCAGGGTCTGTGTCTCTTTAAGAGCCTTTGTATAAACAGAAGGCTCTGCTGATGTGTTCTCTCTCTCTTCCATTTCCTGCTGTAACTGTGATTTGTTGGATCCTGCTGTATTAGCACGTGTATACATATTGTTCCGGGACGCGGTGGCTCAGTGGTTAGGACACTGAGCTTGTCGATCAGAAGGCAGTTTGGCGGGTCGAATCCCGAGTGCCGCGTAACAGAGTGAGCGCCTGTTACTCGTCCCAGCTTCCGCCCACCTAGCAGTTCGAAAGCAGGTAAAAATGCAAGTAGAAAAATAGGGACCACTGCGGTGGGAAGGTAACAGCGTTCCGTGCGCCTTTGGCGTCTAGTCATGCCGGCCACATGACCACGGAGACGTCCTCGGACAAGCGCTGGCTCTTCGGCTTTGAAACGGAGATGAGCACCGGCTCCTAGAGTCGGAAACGACTAGCACACATGTGCGAGGGAACCTTTACCTTTACCTTACATATTGTTCCTGGTGTATGATACTATAGCTCGCGTAAGATAAACCATCACTGAATATAGACCACTGTTTACTGGGTTTACTCCTGGCTTATCTCACGCAGTAACACTGTGCACGCTCCGACCGGATTTTTGGATGTAGCAGAGGGCAACTTCATTTCCCTTTTCCCTGACGGTCCACCTCCGAAACTGCCCTTCCCAAACAGACAGCTAGGTTTAGATTTATTAAATTTATATGCCGCCCTTCTCCCTGAGGACTCAGGGCGGCTCACAACAATAAAAAGTTAACAGATATAAAAACAAAAATTAAAAGAGGATTAAACAATACGAGAAATAAGAACAGTTTAAACCAATAAAAAACCAAATTTAAAAACTATGATCAGTCGAGGCCCGCTTGTTGGAACAACCAGGTCTTCAGGTCACGGCGGAAGGACCGAAGGTCAGGGGCCATTTGCAGCTCCGGAGGCAGTTCGTTCCAGAGGGTCGGTGCACCCACAGAGAAGGCTCTCCCCCTGTGGGTCGCCAGCTGGCATTGCCTGGCCGACGGCACCCTGAGGAGGCCGACTCTGTGTGAGTGAACAGGGTGATGGGAGGTTGACATTGGCAGCAGGTGGTCTCGCAAGTACCCCGGGCCTAAGCCATGTAGGGCTTTAAAGGTAATTACCAGCACCTTGAATCACACTCAGAGGGCAACCGGAAGCCAATGCAGCTCGCGCAGGAGTGGTATAACACGGGAGTATCAAGATACTCCCATAAGCCCCCGCGCGGCTGCATTTTGCACCAGTTGAAGCCTCCGGGCACTTCAAGGGCAGCCCCATGTAGAGAGCGTTGCAGTAATCCAGGCGAGAGGTGACAAGGGCATGGGTGACCGTGCATAGGGCATCTCGGTCCAAAAAGGGGCACAACTGGCATACCAGGTGAACCTGTGCAAAAGCCCCCCCTGGTCACGGCAGTTAGATGATCTTCCAAATTAAGCCGTGAATCCAGGAGGACACCCAAGTTGCGGGCCTTTTCTGAGGGGGGCAATAGCTCCCCCCCATCAGAAGAGATGGAACCTGTTGAGACAGTACGAGATCCCAGTATCCACAGCCACTCGGTCTTGGAGGGGTTCAGCCTGAGCCTGTTCCTTCCCATCCAGACCCGCACCGCCTCCAGCTGCCAATCATCTCTAACCTGTCATTCTGGTAGACTTCCATGCAGCTGTTCAATTCTTCCAGTTCCTCCTTGAGCAGCTGCAGGTTCGAGTTGACGTAGCTGAGCTCCAAAGCGACCGTCTCCTTGACTTTGTGGTTGCGGGTGGCCCTGAGACCAAAAAGGGAAAGAGGAGGGGGGAAAAATGACTTGCACCGCTTCTCTACAGCCAGTCCTCAACTTACGACGGTTTGCTCAAAAAGTCACAACGGCACTGAAAAAAGTGACATAGGAAATGTTTTGTCAAAGTCACGACCTTTGCAGCATCCCCGTGATCACGTGATCAAAATTCAGATGCTGGGCAACTGACTCGTACTTATGACGGTTTGCAGTGTCCCGGGGTTCTTGTGATCCCCTTTTGCGACCTCCTGACGGGCAATGTCCACGGGGAAGCTGGATTCATTTAGCAACGGGGTGGCTAACTTATCCACGGCAGCAATTCACTTAGCAACTGAGGCCAGAAAGGTCGTAAAATGGGGTGAAATTTCGCTTGAGCAATCTCTCGCTTAACGACAGAAAATTGGGGCTCCGTTGAGGTCACAAGCCAGCGACTCCCTGGCTGCATTAGAGAGATCTTGCGTTTTTCTTAATAAGAATCCTACGATGCAATCTAAGTCGGAGTGGGTGACTTAGGAAGCCCTCGACTTAGGACGGTTCGTTTAGTGACCGATCCAAAGTTATATATATATCAGAAGAGAGCTGGAAGGGACCTTGGAGGTCTTCCTAGTCCAGCCCTGCTCAAACAGGAAACCCTAGACCATTTCTTAAAAACCTCCAGTGATGCAGCATTGACAACTTCTGGTGGCAAGCTGTTCCACTGGTTAATTGTCCCTCACTGTCAGGAAGTTTCTCCTTAATTCCAGCTTGCTTCTCTCTTTGACTACTTTCCAACCATTGTTTCTTGTCCTGCCTTCTGGAGCTTTGGAGAATAGTTTGACCCCCTTCGGGGCAACCCCTCAAATACTGGAACGCTGCGTGTCTCCCCTTTAGACTAGCCAAACCCAAGTCCCGCAGCCGTTCTTCGTATGTTATAGTCTCCAGGCCTTGGATCATCTTCGTTTCTCCTCTCTGCACTTTTTCCAATCTCACCATCTTTTTTGTCACGTGCAAAAATTGTCAATGGAATCTTTTTTTTTTTTTTTGTAGCGCAAGGACTTCTAAAAAAATCTCCTTGCACTCCCCACGGTCCTGTGATCAAAATTTGGGTGCTTGGCAACGGGCATCGTGTCCACCAGGGTTGCAGAGTCCCAGGATCACATGATTTCCCCAATCGGCAACTTTCCCAGCTGGCTTCTGATAAGGAAAGTCGGGGTGGGTGGGGTGGGGAGCTCAAAGACTGCGTGATCCACTTTAACAACCGCAGAGGCCGGCTCTTTCCAGTTCTAGACCAATGAACTACTTGCATTTCTCCCCCCCCCACCCCCCAATCTCTACCCCTGGGAGCTTTTAAGGGCTCATTAAATGAAGGATGAGGCAACCTCCTCTAGCACCAGTGACGCATCCCACCTGATACAATCTCCGCAACCTTGTTTGGACAGCTGTGGGGCTGGGAATCTGACAAGCCACAACACAGGAGCGCCCCAGCCCGGTGTGTCACACGAGGGGGAGGCACCCTAGAAAGTGCAATTGCTAACGCTCAGCATTTCCGTTCAGGCTGAGCCAAAGCCATCTGAGCAACCAAGCTGATTAAAGGCCGGGAGACTAAAAAAAACAAGTGAACAACGGTTGCAGGATTTGGTATGGCCAGTCTAGAGAAAAGGGACGCGGTGGCTCAGTGGGTTAGGACGCTTGTCGATCAGAAGATCGGCAGTTTGGCGGGTCGAATCCCGAGTGCCGCGTAGCAGAGTGAGCGCCTGTTACTCGTCCCAGCTTCTGCCAACGTAGCAGTTCGAAAGCACGTAAAAATGCAAGTAGAAAAATAGGGACCGCTCCGGTGGGAAGGTAACAGCGTTCCGTGCGCCTTTGGCGTCTAGTCACGCCGGCCACGTGACCACGGAGACGTCCTCGGACAAGCGCTGGCTCTTCGGCTTTGAAACGGAGATGAGCACCGGCCCCTAGAGTCAGAAACGACGAGCACGCACGTGCGGGGGAACCTTTACCTTTTACCTAGTCTAGAGAAAAGAAGCAGTGAGGGGGGGGGGGGCAGGATAGCAGTACTCCCGCATTTGAGGAGGGGGTCAACCTCTTCTCCAAAGCGCCCGAAGGCAGGACAAGAAGCAAGAGATGGAAACTAACCAAGGAGAGAAGCAACCTGGAATTAAGGAGAAACTTCGTGGCAGTGAGAAGAATTAACCAGTGGAACAGCTTGCCACCAGAAGTTGTGGGTGCTCCAACAGTGGAGGCTTTTTAAGAAGAGACTGGACAGCCATTTGTACTGAACTGGAATAGGGTCTCCTGCCTGAGCAGGGGGTTGGACTAGAAGACCTCCAAGGTCCCTTCCAGCTCTATTCTGACTGATGGGTGGACTGTGACCGAGATAAAACACTGTTGACATGTTACAAAATTATGGCTGGGGGTCCAAGAAAGAAACTTCGCGTTCTCCTTGGTTGCCCTCCCAAACTTGGTTCTCTCCAAGGATGCTGGAAGACAGGTAGTTCTTGACTTAGCACCGGAGTTCAGATCAGAATTGCTGCTGCAAAGCAAGGTGGTGGTGAAGTGGTGCCCTGGTGGTTAAATAAATCACTGCAGTTGTTTAACAACAACAACAACAGCAATAATAGTTTGAAGGGACCTTGGAGGTCATCTAGTCCAACCCCCTGCTCAGGCAGGAAGCAACATGCCATTTCAGACAAATGGCAGTCCAGTCTTTTCTTAAAAACTTCCAGTGTTGGAGCATTCACCGCTTCTGGAGGCAGGTTGTTCCAATGGTTAATTGTTCTTACTGTCAGGAAATTTCTCCTTAGTTCTAGGTTGCTTCTCTCCTTGAGGAGTTTCCATCCGTTGCTTCTTGTCCTGCCTTCTGGTACTTTGGAGAATAGCTGGACTCCCTCTTCTTTGGGGCAGCCCCCGAGATATTGGAAGACTGCTATCATCCTTCTCTTCATTAAACTAAGGTAAAGGTAAAGGTTCCCCCGCACATGCGTGCTAATCGTTTCCGACTCTAGGGGCGGTGCTCATCTCCGTTTCAAAGCCGAAGAGCCAGCGCTTGTCCGAGGACTTCTCCGTGGTCATGTGGCCGGCATGACTAGACGCCAAAGGCGCACGGAACGCTGTTACCTTCCCACCGTGGTGGTCCCTATTTTTCTACTTGCATTTTTACGTGCTTTCAAACTGCTAGGTGGGCAGAAGCTGGGACGAGTAACAGGCACTCACTCTGCTACACGGCACTCGGAATTCGACCCGCCAAACTGCCGACCATCTGATCGACAAGCTCAGCGTCTTAACCCACTGAGCCACCGCGTCCCTTCATTAAACTAGACATACCCAATTCCAGCAACCGATCCTTGTATGTTTCAGCCTCCAGTCCCCTGATCATCTTTGTTGCTCTTCTCTGCACTCTTTCACTCTTTCACTCTTACATCGTGGTGACCAAAACTGGATGCCATATTCCAAGTGTGGCCTTACCAAGGTAGTATATAGCAATACCAATACTTCAAGTGATCTTGATCCTATTCCTGTTAATGCAGCCTAGCACTGTGTTGGCTTTTTTGGCAGGTGCAGCACACGTCTGGCTCCTATTTAACAGTCAGAAATTGCACTGGTTGAGAATTTAGCACAATGGCGACGAATCTTGAAAAAGCCTTCAATGAAGACATTTATATAAATGGGGTGTTTTTTTTTTAGTGCATAGATCTCTCCAAAATGGACATTTTGAATGTTTTAAATCAACATCTCCCCCCTTTGGAAGAGGTGGGCATGTAGGCAGTTGTGCACATTGCTGTGCATCTACAAATGTTTTTCTTTCCTCCCTTTTCTTAGATTCTGAACACCAAGCAGCCACAAACTGCTGAGCATCAGACAGAAAAAGGTGTGTGGGGGGGTCCCCAGCTGGCCCTTTAATCAAAACTTTGCCTACCACCTACCCCAAAGTTACAGCTTTTGGTTTTTCACTCTTCACGCAAGCAAAACAATCCCTGTTTACCTCTTCTGGTGACTCGTCTGATGGTTGCGAATCGCATCATTCGCAATCGCCTTTATGATGCTAATTTAGCCCACACAGACCTGAACAGATTCTCTGCACCGGTTCGCATCCTCATCTCTTTGTTGATCTGCTGGTTGATTCTTGCACGGCGGTGTTGCAGCTTGGTGCGTTGCGTCTGCCCCAAGGAATCAGAACCCTGCCAAAAAAAAAAAAAAAGAAATTAACAACAACAACAACAACAACAATAAGGATAACAATATCCCTGAAGGACAGATAGATACAAAGCTAACATGGTTGAGATCAAGGTTGCTGAAGAAAGAAAGTGAAGGCTTCATTTTGGCTGCCCAAGAACGAGCAGACCTGCAGACCAATTCCAGGAAAGCAAAAATTCAAAATGTCAGTAACAACAGCAACGGTCACTTACACGATGAGAAAGCCGAAAAAGTGGATCACTTTATCAGTGGCTGCGGCAAAAAAAAAAAAAAAAAAATCTCACAAACCGATTATCTACAATGTCATGATCAAGCTGCCAAAACCACAGCTTGGTCTGCTGGTGCAACTATTGCTTCTTAGCTTGCCAACAAACTTGGGGGAGAGGATAAGGATTGGAATGCAGGCTACAAAGACCGTGAGAATCAAGGACGATTCACCAGGTGCCTGACCCAACTCGGAGACATCTTCTCATAACAATATAATTGCACCTTATTGGGCAATGTGATCTGTTCATGGATGGGAGGGGAAATTCTATTCTTTTACTATGGAGGTTTGGGTTGCGGTTTGCTAGAGGTGGTTTTGCTTTCACACATGCCGAAATGATGTACTCAGTAAAGTTTTAGATTAAGAGATCGGAATGTCTCGAAGGTGTTTGCTTGGTTGGGTTTGTCAGTCGGAACCTTCACAGATGTTGTTATAGAGACTCTAGAAAGAGTGCAGAGAAGAGCAACAAAGATGATTAGGGGGCTGAAGGTCAAAACATACAAGGAACGGTTGCTGGAATTGGGTATGTGTAGTTTAATGAAGAGAAGGGTGAGGGGTGACATGATAGCAGTGTTCCAAAACCTCAGGGGCTGCCCCAAAGAAGAGGGAGTCAAGCTATTCTCCAAAGTACCTGAAAGCAGGACAACAAGCAACGGATGGAAACTGGTCAAGGAGAGAAGCAACCTGGAATTAAGGAGAAACTTCCTGACAGTTAGAACAACTAACCAGTGGAACAACCTGCCTCCAGAAGCGGTGAAAGTTCCAACACTGGAAGTTTTGAAATTGGACAGCCATTTGTGTGAAATGATATAGGCTTTCCTGCCTGAGCAGGGGGTTGGACTAGTTGACCTCCAAAGTTCCTTTCAACATGATGATGATGATGATGATGATTTACACTGGAAACTTTGCCAGAGGCCTGGGTTCAAATGCAGGAAAAATGACCGGGAACATCAAATTGACCAAAATTCTTGAAAATGAACAGGTCAAGATCCTGTGGGACTTTCGGATCCAAACAGAAAGAGATCTGGCCCACAACGTGCCTGAGATTGTGGGAAAGTAGGGACAAGTCTGCAGTACGCAAAGGGCTGCCTGGATACATGGATATTTTGAACTGATTAAATCTGAATATCCTGACTTTGAAAACAACAACAACAAAATCCACCCTACTCAAAACTGCCTATATGCTCAGATGCTACCTTAACAGCTCTTGTTAAGTTTTTACCAATCCCAGATTGGGGGTCGAATTGACGATTAAATTTTTAATAATAATAATAACAACAACATCATCAACAACAACAACAATAGCCTCCCTGTTAAAATGAGGGTTCTCCTTACAGCTTGAAAAAGTCTGGTCTAAAAGGCATAAATGAGGATTTGTTTGTTTGTTTAAAGGTGAAATATTGGACTTATTTACATATCTTACCAGCTGGATCTTCCGAGCACAAATTAAATTAAAAGCACGGGTAATATTTTACCTGGAAGCTTCCAGAGTGTGTTAAGCGGTTCACACATACATTATGGTAGTATTGCATCGCTGTTCATACGGCAGATGAAAAAAAAAAAAGTATTTATTTATGCAGTGATCTTGCTAGGATGAATTGACTTTGCCAGACTGATTTTACATTTGGGAGCGACACTCAAGGTCCTCTGAGCTCTCAGGATATTTTCTTATAAATTTCCTTATAATTTCAATCTGAACTTGCTCTTACGGAGAAGCTTTGCAAACAGAACCACGTGTTGGGTTTCCAGCTTAATTTCTAGACAACGCATTCATATTTGAGGGAAGTGGTGGGGAGGGAAAGGCACCTAAAAATAAAGCCCTTCTTCCAATCAAAATTGAACTTTTCTGTTGAAGTATTTCCGTTAATAATTATCTCTAACATAATTTAAATAACGATGAAGAACAGCTGCAAGAATTGGGTATGGCCAGTCTAGAGAAAAGAAGGAATCGGGGGAGACATGATAGCAGTCTTTCAATATTTAAGGGGCTGCCCCAAAGAAGAGGGGGTCAATTTCTTTCCCAAAGCACCAGAAGGCAAGAAGAGAAACAATGGATGGAGACCAATCAAGGAGAGAAGCAGCCTGGAATTGAGGAGAAACCTCCTGACAGTGAGGACAATTAACCAGTGGAACAGCTTGCCACCAGAAGTGGTGGGTGCTCCATCACTGGAGGTTTTTAAAGAAGAGACTGGACAGTCGCGTGTCTGAGATGGTATAGGTCCTCCTGCTTGAGCAGGGGGTTGGACTAGAAGACCTCCAAGGTCCCTTCCAGCTCTCTTCTTTTCAAATTCAACCAAACATTTCCCCAATAAAATGTGCATAAAATGTGCATAAAGTAAGGTTCCACATTTAGGCAGGAAAAATCAAATGCACAGGTATAATATAGGTGATACCTTGCTCAATAGTAGTAACTGTGAGAGGGATCTCGGAGTCCTAGTGGACAATCCCTTAAATAGGAGCCAGCTGTGTGCTGCAGCTGCCAAAACAGCCAATGCAATCCTAGGCTTCATTCACATAGGGACAGAATCAAGATCACGTGAAGTACTAATACCACTTTACAAGGCCTTGGTAAGGCCACACCTGGAATACTGCATCCAGTTTTGGTCACCACGATGTAAAGAAGATGTCGAGACTCTAGAAAGAGTACAGAGAAGAGCAACAAAGATGATTGGGGGACTGGAGGCTAAAACATATAGGGAACGGTAGCTAGAATTGGGTATGTCTCTAGTTCAATGAAGAGAAGGATGAGGGCTGACATGATAGCAGTCTTGCAATTTCTCAAGGGATGCCCCAAAGAAGAGGGAGTCAAGCTATTCTCCAAAGCACCTGAAAGCAGGACAAGAAGCAATGGATGGAAACTAGTCAAGGAGAGAAGCAACCTAGAACTAAGGAGAAACTTCCTGACAGTCAGAACAATTAACCAGTGGAACCACCTGCCTCCAGAAGCGGTGAATACTCCAACACTGGAGGTTTTTAAGAAGAGACTGGACAGCCATTTGTATGAAATGGTACAGGGTTTCCTGTCTGAGCAGGGGTTGGACTAGATGACCTCCAAGGTCCCTTCCAACTGATTATTATTATTAAAAAGTTCAAAACTATTTTTATGTACCTGAACCCCTTGACCTATAAACCTATTTGTTTGGTGACCGTTCAAAGTTAGGACGGCACTGAAAAAAAATGACTTACGGCTGCTCTTCCCACTTACGACCATTGCATCATCCCTGTGGTCAGCTGATCAAAATTCGGACGCTTGGCAACCGGCTCCTATTTATGATGGTCGCCGTGTCCCTGTGTGTGTGTGTGTGTGTGTGTGTCTGTGTGTGTGTGTGTGTGTGTGTGTGACGTGATCCCCTTTTGCGACCTTTTGACAAGCCAAGTCAACGGGGGATGCCGGGTTCCCTTAAAGGCCTCACGGTTCACTTAAAACGCCCAGGACCAGGAAGGTCATAAAATTGGGCGAAACTCATTTGACGACCATCTTGCCTAGCGAAATGGAAATTGTGGTCGTAAGTTGAGGACTCGCTGCAAAATGGGCCCCCCGGGGGGGGGGAGGGAAATAAAAGTTCAAAATGGTTCTCAAGCATCGGATAAAAGCTAAAGGAGAAACAGTTTTATTGTTAAATAATCCCACTGGAGTTTTAGTTTTTTCCAAAACTGGCTCGAGAAGCAACGGATAGAAACTCCTCAAGGAGAGAAGCAACCTGGAACTAAGGAGAAGCTTCCTGACAGTTAAGAACAATTAACCAGTGGAACTCCTTGCCTCCAGAAGCTGTGAATGCTCCAACACTGGAAGTTTTTAAGAAGAGACTGGACAGCCATTTGTCTGAAATTGTATAGGGTTTCCAGCATCAGCAGGGGGTTGGACTAGATGACCTCTAAGGTCCCTTCCAACATCATCATCATCATCGTCGTCGTCATCATCATCATGTCATGGCAGGCAATGAAAAGTTGCAGGAATTGGGTACGTCTAATCTAATTTATTTATTTTATTTATTTTAATTCCATTTATATCCCGCCCTTCTCCGAAGACTCAGGGCGGCTTACAAGCTTAGCAGTAGCCTTCATTCTACGTATATGCCTGCTTATTAGGGCTTTCACACACCCCCAAGCGGCATTATTACAAAGTCAGCTTATTGCCCCCAACAATCTGGGTCCTCATTTTACCTACTTGGGAAGGATGGAAGGCTGAGTCAACCTTGAGCCTGGTGGGACTCGAACCTGCACTAATTGCAGGCAGCTGGTGTTACTCAAGGAGGCATTAGCCCACTGCTCCACCAAGGCTCTTCTAATGAAGAGAAGGACCAAGGGTGACAGGATAGATAAGCAGTCTTCCAGTATCTCAAGGGTTGCCCCAAAGAAGAGGCAGTCAAGCTATTCTCCAAAGCGCCCGAAGGCCGGACAAGAAGCCATGGATCATGGAAACTCATCAAGGAGAGAAGCAACCTAGAACTGAGGAGTAACTTCCTGACAGTTAGAACAATTAACCGGTGGAACAACCTGCCTCCAGAAGCGGTGAATGCTCCGACACTGGATGCTTTTTCCAAAACTGGCCCGAGCTGACTCATCTTTTGGGTTTGTGTGTGTGTGTGGGGGGGGGGGGGGAACCGGTGTTATTATTACAAGGAGAAACAATTCCAGTAAACGGTGAAATGAAACTTTTAAGTCTCTCCAGAGTGGCAAGAAAGACCCCTTTTGTGAGGGAGGGGTGAGTCAGCTATGAAGAGGACCCTGGAGGGTGACCTTCAGATAAAGCCCTCCGTTCCTTCCACCGGGACAAAGAATGAAACCCACCCACCCCCCCGCCGCCCCCAGAGCCTTAGCAACCAAGAGTAAGCACAAGCATGTCCGAATTCCTTTAGGCCGAGGCCTGTCTCCCCCTCCCCATTTTCTTTTGCAAACTGGGTACAAAAAAAAAAGGACAGGGATTCCGTTCCGCTGAAGTCCAACCCACCGGGAAAGTTCGCTTGAAAAAGAGAACATCTGTAGCTCAGGGTTGTTGAAACGAGGGTGTGTGTGTGT
>JAKJMR010038140.1:0-18446 GCA_024449315.1 Daboia siamensis | reverse complement strand
ATAAATAAATAAATAAATAAATAAATAAATAAATAAATAAATAAATATTATGGTCTATCAAAAAGAACAAATCATTCTTCATTCATGATGATCCTGAGATTAGATTAAATAGAGACAAGAGTCTGTTTGGCTCCAAAAGGGGGGGAAAGGCGTCTCCAGACTTTGGACACTTCCATTATTGTGCTTTTTAGTAAGGTTGTCAACTCTATTTTTTCACACTTTATATTGCAATCCTCAACAGACTGGTAGATGTATTAAACAGCTATCCTGTTGTTTTCTGGTCTGCACATTATCTACTGATGTGTGCTGAGAAGGTCACAGGTCATAAAAAAGGAGATTAAAACAAGCACTTTGCATTCTAAGAGAGAAAGATCTCTTTTCCTAATCAGAAGTGAATTACAGGAAATTGATTCCAAGAGGAGAAAGGAAACAAGATCCAGATCTAAAATAGCACTCTTTGCCTCAATGTCTCTGCTTTGTACTTCATATTCACTTTTTTAACCTTTTGATACATGAAAGAATTAACAAACATGGATAGACAAATGAGTAAGCACCCCAGAGTTATAGTAATAGCATTTAGCAATAGCTCTGAGACTTATATATCACATCACAGTGCTTTACAGACCTTTCTAAGTGGTTTACACTTTCTCCCAACAATCTGGGTCCTCATTTTACTGATCTCAGAAGGATGGAAGGCTGAGTCAACCTTGAGCCAGTGAGAATCAAACTCCCAAACTGCTGGCAGTCAGCAGTAAGCAGAAGTAGCCTGCTGTACTGTATTCTAACCACTACGCCACCACAGTTCATAGGCAGATTTGAAGGGGTGTCTTGCCTAGTTCTCCAGGAAGCCAAAGACCTAGGACGAGCACTCTGAGTTTGTAGTTTTCTGGGCAGGCTAAGAATATCTTGCCTCCAGAATTTGTGGGCGCTCCATCACTGGAGGTCTTCAAGAAGAGATTGGACAGACATTTGTCCAGAATAGTATAGGGTCTTGAGCAGGGAGCTGGACTAGAAGACCTCAACTATGATTCTATGTTCTATGTTCCTCTTTCCCCAACAGATCTATCAATTTCCTGGGATTGATAGTGCTGACAGAAGAAGCGCACCTTAATAATAAAAATTAAAGCTTGGACTTTTATACCCCATGCTTTTAGGAAAACATTGTTACTTGGTTTTCCTTAGGAGTTGTGAGACTCTGAGTGAAAGTTTAATAGGTTTCTATCTTCACTCGTCCATCTCCAGGGTGTGGTGCTCATCTCCATTTCTTAGCCAAGGGGGCCAGCATTGTCTGAATGCATTTCTGAATGCATTCGTACCTTTTGTCGGCGTTAACTTCCCATCGTCCTGTGCGCTCCCATAGAGAGGGCCTCCTCAGGGTGCCGTCGGTCAGGGAATGTCGACTGGCAGCTCCCAGGGGGAGAGCATTCTCTGTGGGCTTGCCTGCCCTCTGGAACCAGCTTCCTGTTGAGCTCCGGATGGCTCCCAACCTTCGCTCTTTTCGCCGTGACCTGAAGACTTGGTTATTCAAACTTGCCGGCCTGGACTGAGGGATTGGGGTTTTAGATTTTAAATTTTAAATTTTAAATTTTAGAATGTGTTTTATTCTTTAGGGCTACTTGGTTTAATTTATTTTAACTTTTGTATATTATGTGTTGTATATAGTGTTTTAATTGCCCTGTACACCGCCCTGAGTCCTTCGGGAGAGGGGCGGTATATAAATCCAAATAATAATAATAATAATAAAATAATAATATACCAAAGGTGCATGAAATGCTGTTACAGTTTCACTGAAGTATTTTTTTTTTATCTACATGCATTTGCATACTTCCAAACTGCTAGGTGGGACTAGCTTATAAAAAAGGTAAAGGTTCTCCCACACATGCGTGCTAGTTGTTTCCGACTCTAGGGGCCATTGCTCATCTCCATTTCAAAGCCGAAGAGCCAGCGTTTGTCCGAGGAAGTCTCTGTGGTCATGTGGCCGGCATGACTAGTTGCCAAAGGCACACGGAACGCTGTTACCTTCCCACCGGAGTGGTCCCTATTTTTCTACTTGCATTTTTACATGCTTTCGAACTGCTAGGTTGGCAGAAGCTGGGATGAGTAACAGGCGCTCACTCTGCTATGCGGCACTCGGGATTCGACCCCCCAAACTGCTGACCTTCCGATCGACAAGCTCAGCATCCTAACCCACTGAGTCACCATGTCCCTTAACTGCTTATAGGGACCCATAAATTGTGCCCTGAAAATACCCCCCATTAAATAGTCAAGGAGCAAGAATGGTGGCTTATGTGGAACAGAAATTTTAAATAGTTTGTTGAGAACAATGAATACTCTGAGGCATGTCAATCATAACAGACATGACAAAATGATTTAATATTTTGGTCTACTAAATGGCTTCTTTGATCCTGGAAAAACTACATAGAAGCCTGCTCTACCTGTCTGATTAGAAATGCTCCCTTCTGGACAAGGTGCACATTGGTAACAGCAAACTGGCTTGCCCTCTGGGACGCTTCTCCTGTCTCCTGCATGACACCTCTTCATGCCACACCTGGCAAAAGGCTTCTTCTAAAAGAGAAAAGAGAATTCTCTGAGATAACCTACAGAATGAATATCCTTCATTTATTTGCTTCCACTTTCATTCGTTCATCTTCACAATGTCTTTAGAATAAATGGATCGCCAGGGTCTATGGAATTCCCAACCCACAATGGACGGTGGAGATTAGAACCGCCATCTTGACTTGCAAAGGAAGGCTGGAGTCATTCATCCACAACTTTTCAAAAAGAAAGAATCATGGCAGTACTACTGAATGGGAAAAGTCCTATCCTATGTTCCAAGAAGTTTCTCCCAATCTTAACCTTTCATGGACCTGCCACAAATCAGACATCAAAACAGTTACATACAACGCAGTTTTTTCAGCAAACGATTGCCATGTTTTCTGTTTAAATTAATGCATTTTTCCAGGATGAAGGAAGTTCTGCATCCCCAGCAGAGAATGAATCTTTCAATGAATTTACTTTTCCTTTCAGCTCACTTTTGTAACCCAGATGATTGCATCTGTGTTAATGGTGAAATCCTGGCCTGGGGATGCCCCAGGATTTATTTGCCCAACTTTCACAGAGATAAAAGATTGATTAGGTAAGAAAACCCAGTTGAGCAGATCATAATGAGCAGATCCCAGTCCATTTTCTGAGAAGAAGACTTCATCTCCAGCACTGTTGTTGAAGTGGATCCTCCTCAAATAAGGAAGAATCTGAAAGAAAAGAGACCTTCAGAAATTGGAGTATTTGGCTGAAAGCCATAAATGAGATACCATGGATTCTATGATTTTGTGATTGACATCATTGTAGGACAGGGGTGTCAAACTCAATTTCATTGAGGGTTGCATCAGCATGGCGGTTGTCCTCAGGGGGCCAGGTGGGTATGGCCAGGGTGGGCATGGCCTACTGGGTGGGCGTGGCCAGCTCTACATCGTTCGTATCAAGGGTGCCTATGGGGGCCTGGGCAGGAGTGGGACAGATCTGAGGGTCTCTGGCAGAAGGAGGGTCTCTGGGCCAGGGCCAAGGCAGTGGGGGCTGTTCCCTCACTGTTTCCAGGATGGCTTCATGGGCCACATGAAACCACTTCGCAGGCCGGATCTGGCCCCCAGGCCTTGTGTTTGACATGTCTGTTCTAGGAGATGGGTCTATATTTGAGAACCTAGTGGAGTTCCCTAAATAGAGATCTGAGCATCAGGAGTAACACTAAATGCCTAGGTACTTCCCAAACACTACAAAAGTTTCCATTTATCATGAACAAATGTGGTGGAATCACATAGAACACTAAGCCGAAGAAACATAAATCAAGGTTTACATGAATCAAGTTGAGTGTCTTTTAATAGATTGTATTAGGCTATATATTGATGGAAATTGAGTTTATTCTGCAAAGATGCCCACCAGGACCTCAATTTACTTGTTGAACTGTCTTGCAGAAACAACCAGATTGTCATCTGACACCTCTTTCCAGGAGTGGTCACCTCCTGAAGCTCAGGGAATGTGAAGAGCTTTCAGGACCTTATAGGAAGTTCTTTCCTCTATTTATCTTATGGACAATTTGTTTTTTGGGACGGGACCTTGGAGGTCTTCTAGTCCAGCCCCATCCTCCAGCAGCAAACTCTATACCATCAAATTCTGGGTGTGCAGTTAACAGCTAGGCTGACTTGGTCACTCAACAGTGAGACACTGGTGAAGCAGGGCCTGCATTTTCTGTGTCACATGAGAAATGTACATCTTCCTTTCCCTGTCCTTACCACTTTCTAAAGAGGGACAATCAAGTGTCAATGCTGTGACAAATCAAACTGAAGCCATTTTCATTTTGTCTTTGTTGCCATATTTCTTAGTTAGAAGGAGGAGGGGGATAATTCTCAGTTAGCCAAAACAATTCACATGGATGGGAACCAAGGTTGTTGCTGATAACATTTTGGCAGACTGGAGCAGTTGGGAGGAGTGCCCATGTTTTCTAACAATTGGTGAATGTGATTTATGACAGCAATTTGGGGTGGGAAATGTAACTTGTAACTTTGTAACCTAAGGGGAGGGGAATTTAGTTTTGGATTCACCTTTGTACATGCTGATATTTTGTTTCCAAAATAAAATGTCCTTTAAGAAAGAAATTTTTGCCTTGAAGTTCTTTTAAATGGTTTTATCTATTAGAACAATGACAATCGAGAGCATCCTGTCATATGGCATTACTGTCTGGTTCATAAGCGTCACTGCTTCAGATAGGAAGGCAGTGCAGAGGGTGGTAAGGATGGCAGAAAAGGTTATTGGCAGTTCCCACCCTTCCATTCAGGATATGGCATATAAGCGATGCTTGAGCAGGGTCCACAGGATTGTCTGGGATACTACACACCGTCTTCCCAACCTGTTTTCCTTATTACCTTCTGGGAGAAGGCTTTGTGGTATCCAAAGCAAAACATCCAGATTCAATCATAGTTTTGTTCCATACAATATCAACCTTGTGAACTCTGAAGCTTTCTCTTTCCATTATGTATTCAAGAAGGACAGTGATTAATATTTATATGCATTTATGTGTAAGGGTGTAGGTTTATACATATGTTGTGTATAGCATATTTAAATGTGTGTTATGTACATGTACACTTTGAGAACAAACAACTAAATTTCATTTTTAATGTGTGCCAGTGTGCCCACAGTAAAAAATGGCAATAAAGTTTATCTATCTATTTCAGACAAATGGTTGTCCAATCTCTTCTATTGGAGAACTCACAACTTCTGGAGGCAAGTCATTCTACTGATTAATTGTTCCCAATGACAGGAAATTTCTCCTTAGTTCTAGATTGGTTCTCTCCTTCATTAGTTTTCATCCTTGTTCTATCTTCAGGTTCTTTGGAGAATAAATTGACCCCTTCTTCTTTGTGGCAACCCCTTAGATATTGGAAGACTGCTATCATGTCACCACTAGTCCTTCTTTTTATTAAACTAGACATACCGAGTTCTTCATATGTTTTAGCCTCCAGGCCCCTAATCATCTTTGTTGCTCTTCTCTGTACTCTTTCTAGAGTCTCAATATCATTGTTATACTGTGGTGACCAAAACAGGATGCAATATTCCAAGAATGGTCTTACACAGTGCTTTTTTTGTAAAAGAAAAATGTGCCGGAACTCACACATGTCATACAACCCACCTTGCCTACCCTACAAGGTTCCATCCAAAAAAGGTGCCGGAACTCTGTTCTGAGCATTCTATGACAAAAAGAGCCCTGGTCTTACATTTGCTAAGTTCTTCTTAGTTATGTTGATATGGTTCCATAAGGTAAAGGTAAAGGTTCCCCCGCACATGCGTGCTAGTCGTTTCCGACTCTAGGGGCCGGTGCTCATCTCCGTTTCAAAGCCGAAGAGCCAGCGCTTGTCCGAGGACGTCTCCGAGGTCATGTGGCCAGCATGACTGGACGCCAAAGGCGCACGGAACGCTGTTACCTTCCCACGGAGTGGTCCCTATTTTTCTACTTGCATTTTTACGTGCTTTCGAACTGCTAGGTTGGCAGAAGCTGGGATGAGTAACAGGCGCTCACTCTGCTGCGCGGCACTCGGGATTCGACCCACCAAACTGCCAACCTTCTGATCGACAAGCTCAGCGTCCTAACCCACTGAGCCACCGGTTCCATAGAGGTATTTAATTGGTAATTCAAGAAATACATATAGAAAGCTTCCTTTCTAAGGATCTGTGGATTGGATATAAAATCACAGAGATTACCTGCCATGGCTGGACATTTGAGGTCTTCTTTCCAAGTCTCATCATGGTTTGTCTGGTTTTAGATCCATACATTATACGTAAGGCATGTGCCACAACATAAACACCATTGTAGATATTGTAACTTTCACCTGTCATGCTTGTGTCAAAAATGTATTTTGGCAGTTTCTGTAAATTTTCCTTTCCTGTGCATGTTCTTTTCCCTTTTTGAAAGATTTTGCCTGGTTTGGGCATCGTGCAGCCAAAGACCCTCTCCCACCACGGATAGAGATAAACATTCCCTTGTGTGTTCAAGGGGTCTAAAGTCAGGAGGAAGTGGCTGAATTCTGAGACATCCCCGGTGTGGTCCCTAAAATGCAAAGCCCCATGGAAAGGCTTTCCATTTCTCAATATGTCTTCAGACTTTCTCACATTAAGCTTCCAATGGGAAGTTAAGATCCAAACTTTCAGACATGATGTCTTTTTCATTTGTTCATAATTATACTGAGCCATCTGTACATTTGCAATACTAAGGCGGTCTCCAAACACAATAATCACTTCAGCTTTAGAAAAGGTTTTGAAAATTCTATCTGATTTGTACATTTGAATTCGATAATCAGATTTCATCATTTCAGTGAAGGCCAGGCAGATCTCCTTCTCCTTGAGCATTGGCATCAGAGATGAGATGAAATGTTGTCCACTGTCATCTTCAGGAGCCATAAGTCCAACCCAGTTCCACTGGAAATACAGGAGCAGCTGGACCAAACCCACATACTGAGGAAATTCGTTGGGATTAATCCGGAAGAAGGAAGGATAAACTCTTTTCTCTCCCTGAGAGAATTCAAAGCCAACGCCGAGCTGGAGAAAGTGAGAATCCTCTTTAAAAGACAAGGTAAAGTTTTATGGCGACTTTAAGTATCACCATTGTATGGTTTATAACCCCACCACTCAGATTGACTCAATTTGAGGAGCAAGCTTCATCTTCCTCCATTATTAGAAAGAGCCATCAGTTACCTATTTTGCCTGGGTGTATGTCAGAAGTCAAGATAAGAAACCACCAGTATGATGGGTTTTTATACAAATTGCCCTGAAAGGATGGCCGTGATTTTAGGAAGAATAAGTTGGGAAGGAATTCCTCTTGACAAGTATAGCATTTCAGAATTATCTCATTGCCAATCTCTTTGGAGTTATATTAAAACTTATCTTCACGTATAAAATATAAAAATGAATTCAACTCTAGCATGTCTTCTCTAAGTCACATATTCATGACCTGCCTGTCTTTGCAAATGCAGGCTTTCAGAATTATTATTTATCTCTTTGGGGTTATATAAACCATATCTTGAAACATTAAATATATAAATGAAGTCAGCTGTATCATAGATCTTTAAGTCACATAGACACCCCTTGGGTTTCCTCTTTGGCTTTTGTTTGTGCATCTGTTGTTTGTCTACTGCAGGGGTAGGCAACCTCGGCTCTTTTATGACTCATGGACTTCAACTCCCAGAATTCCTGAGTCAGCTATGCTGACTCAGGAATTCTGGGAGTTGAAGTCCATGAATCATAAAAGAGCCGAGATTGCCTACCCCTGGTCTACTGCATGCTGCATCCTATGGAAACTCCTTACCTGTGGGACCTTGAAGATGCTGAGGATGGAGGCCATAAGCTTTGCATATTTGGAGCTGAGATCACCAGTCACAGAGAGCAGAGTGTCCTGCTTGTCACATTTATAACCTGGAACCATTTGGCCTCTTGTGGAAAGCAAGGAGAGGCTGTTTGAGGAAACTGATCTCTCATCCTGGACATTGCTATAGACCTGGAAGCCAAGGGTGATGTTAGGGAGGAGAACGGAATCTTTGTTCACTTCTGTGACTGCAAATGCCAAAGCCATGAAGTGTTGGTAGTTCTTGGGTATAAAACTAGAGTGAAAAAAAAAATCAGAAATGTTGCGGACAATCTTTTATGTCCTGGCAGATTTTGAACTGCCTTATTTTGTGTGTGTGTGTGTTTGCTGGGGTTGTGCAGTGAGCCAAAACACATAGTTGTAGTTGATTGGTCAAAGACTGTTGCATGAGGCAATCTGTGCTGTGATTGGTTGCTGTGGGTATGAAGGGGGAGCTTCTCTATTTTCCCCACCTTTTTCTTCTGTATCCACTGTGATTTACCTCATGATTTACTTCAGTTTGCCTGATTATCTAGTTTGCTGTAAATATTGGTGTAAAATATATTTACATGAAACTACAAGTACATGTCAGTCTCTGTAACTTCATTTGGACAGCTGCTGCACAATTCCCTGACTTCACTTAATGTCCCTTTATTGTCCCTCTTTTCCAGTGGCTGAAATCCTTTCCATTTGGTCCTCTAGCACCCTAATCAATTTGGGCCCTTCCAGTGGTGGGATTCAAATATGTGAACAACCAGTTCTCTGTGTGGATGCTACTTCTGGAAGTCCATTCTGGGCCTTGACAACAAAAAATTAGCTATCGGTTCTGCTGAAGTGGTGCGAACTGGCTGAATCCCACCACTGGATCCTTCTTTGAACAGCTTTTTCAGGTCTGGTTAGCACTGCTTAGCAATAGCAATAGCACTTAGATTTATATACCACTTTACAGCCCTCTCTAAGCGGTTTACAGAGTCAGCATATTCCCCCAACAAACCCTCATTTTACTGACCTCAGAAGGACAGAAGGCTGAGTAAACCTTGAGCTTGTCAGGATCGAACTGATGCCAGTGAGCATAGTCAGCCTGCAATACTGTGTTCTAACCACTGCACCATCAGAACAAGAGACTGAGAGCAAGAGATGAGAGATAGATAGATAGATAGATAGATAGATAGATAGATAGATAGATAGATAGATAGATAGATAGATAGATAGATGAGTTAGTAATGGCACTTAGACTTATATATCACTTCACAGTACTTTACAGACCTCTCTAAGCAGATTACAGAGTCAGCATATTGTCCCCAACAATCTGGTTCCTCATTTTACCGACCTCAGATGGAAGGCTGAGTTAACTTTGAGCAGGTGAGAATTGAGCTGCCAAAATGCAGGGAGTTGGCAGACAGCAGAAGCAGTCTGCAATCCTGCATTCTAACTTTTGTTGCACCATGGCTCAGTACTAGACTATTAGCACGAGACTTCCATGGGAATCACAACACTGATTTACTGAAGATCATTATTCATGAGCACTGCTGATTCCAAAACCGAGTTTTGTCTTTTCTACATTACCCCACTTTGGTGAGGGATTGTGTTTTTATGAGTTTTTCTTCATGACTTTTCCATCAAAATTAATGTTACTTGTTCACTTCTGCACCAGGCCACCACAATTACAGAAACATGGTGGGATGGAACCCTCAAGTGGAACCCACAGCTAGAGGAATTTAAATTATTTAAAAGGAACAGATCAAACAAAAGAGGAGGTGGAGTTGCTCTCTCTATAAGAAATAACTACATCTCTACAGAAATAGAGAACAACAATGATGAAAACTGTCTTGAATGCATTTGGATCAATATAAAAGAGGGGGAAAATGACATTGCCATAAGTGTATACTATAGGCCACCCAACCAAACAGAGGATGAACTTTATGCAACTCAGCTAACTGACTATATGCTGTGGATATAATTTATTTGGACTTCAGTAAGGCATTTGATAGATAGATAGATTAGGAAAGAGTAGGAAAAGCAATACTGGGATACAATCCTCAAAATGGGATACAATCCTCAAAATGACAGAATGATCTCAGTTCGAATCCAAGGCAAACCATTCAATATCACAGTAGTTCAAGTCTATACCCCAACCACCGGTGCTGAAGAGGATGAAATTGACCGGTTCTATGAAGCCCTACAGCACCTTATAGAACTAACACCAAAAAATGATGTTCTTATCATCATGGGGGATTGGAATGCTAAAGTAGGAAACCAAAAGATAACCGGAATAACAGGCAAGTTTGGCCTTGGAGTACAAAATGAAGCAGGGCACAGGCTGATAGAATTTTGTCAAGAGAATACGATGGTCATAGCAAACACTCTTTTCCAACAACCCAAGAGACGGCTTTACACATGGACATCACCAGACAGTCAACACAGAAATCAGATTGACTATGTGCTCTGCAGCCAAAGATGGAGAAGCTCTATACAGTCAGTAAAAACAAGACCAGGAGCTGACTGTGGCTCAGACCATGAGCTTCTCCTTGCAAAGTTTAGGCTTAAATTAAAGAAAGTAGGGAAAAGCGTTACGCCAGTCAGGTATGAATTAAATCATATCCCTGTTCAATATACAGTAGAGGTGACAAATAGATTTAAGGAATTAGATCTGATAGACAGAGTGCCTGAAGAACTATGGACAGAGGTTCATGACATTGTACAACAGGTAGCAACCAAAACCATCCCAAAGAAAAAGAAATGCAAGAAAGCAAAATGGCTGTCTGAGGAAGCTTTGCAAATAGCTGAGGAAAGGAGGGAAGCGAAAGGCAAGGGAGAAAAAAGAAAGATATGCCCAATTAAATGCAGAATTCCAAAGAATAGCTAGAAGAGATAAGAATGCCTTCTTAAATGAACAATGCAAAGAAATAGAAGAAAACAATAGAATAGGGAGGACCAGAGATCTTTTCAAGAAAATTGGAGAGATGAAAGGAACGTTTCATGCAAAAATGGGCATGATAAAGGACCAAAATGGCAGGGACCTAACAGAGGCAGAAGAGATTAAGAAGAGGTGGCAAAATTACACAGAAGAACTATACAAGAATGAGCTTAACGTCCTTGATAATCACAATGAGGTGGTCACTGACCTCAAGCCAGACATCCTAGAATGTGAAGTGAAGTGGGCCTTAGAAAAGCTAAGCAACAACAAAGCTAGTGGAGGTGACAGTATTCCAGCTGAGCTATTCAAAATCTTAAAAGACGATGCAGTAAAAGTGCTACACTCAATTTGCCAGCAAATTTGGAAAATTCAACAGTGGCCACAGGATTGGAAAAGATCAGTTTACATTCCAATTCCAAAGAAAGGCAGTGCCAAAGAATGTTCAAACTATCGCACCATTGCACTCATTTCTCATGCTAGTAAAGTTATGCTTAAAATTCTACAAGCTAGACTACAGCAGTATGTGGATCGAGAACTACCAGAAGTACAGGCAGGATTTCAAAGAGGCAGAGGAACTAGAGATCAAATTGTTAACATACGCTGGATCATGGAGAAAGCTAGAGAGTTCCAGAAAAACATCTACTTCTGCTTCATTGACTATGCTAAAGCCTTTGATTGTGTGGATCATAACAAACTGTGGCAAGTCCTTAAAGAGATGGGCATACCAGACCATCTTATTTGTCTCTTGAGAAACCTATATGCGGGCCAAGAAGCAACAGTGAGAACTGGACACGGAACCACTGATTGGTTCAAAATTGGGAAAGGAGTCCGGCAAGGCTGTATACTGTCACCTTGCCTATTTAACTTATATGCAGAGCACATCATGAGAAAGGCAGGGCTAGATGAATCAAAAGTTGGAATTAAGATTGCCAGAAGAAACATCAACAACCTAAGATATGCAGATGATACCACTCTAATGGCAGAAAGTAAAGACGAACTAAAGAGCCTCTTGTTGCAAGTGAAGAAGGAGAGTGCAAAACTTGGGTTGAAACTAAACATTAAGAAAACCAAGATCATGGCATCTGGCCCTCTCAATTCCTGGCAAATAGATGGGGAAGAAATGGAGGTAGTGACAGATTTTATTTTCCTGGGCTCCAAGATCGCTGCTGATGGGGACTGTAACCAAGAAATTAAAAGACGCTTGCTCCTGGGGAGGAAAGCCATGGCAAATCTAGACAGCACACTAAAAAGCAGAGACATCACCCTGTCAACAAAAGTGCGTATAGTCAAGGCTATGGTCTTCCCAGTTGCAATGTATGGCTGTGAAAGTTGGACCATAAGAAAGGCTGAGCAATCAAACTGGGACAGAGAATGAGGTGGCTGGATGGAGTCACTGAAGCAGGAGGCGTGATCCTAAATGGACTCCAGAAGATGGTAGAGGACAGGAAGGCCTGGAGGAACATTGTCCATAGGGTCGCGATGGGTCAGACATGACTTCACAAGTTACAGCAACAACAACAACAAAATTATTATTGTTGTTGTTTTCTAATGCATTGTCCCTTCTCACTTTGTATTTCTATTTTTTGTTCTCTTCTTCCTGGTGAAGAGTGCTGGAAGGATTGAGGATTCTAATCTAATTCTTGAACTGGATTCTTTATTGAAGAAAGTACAAAGTTTTGAATTACACTAGGATTAGGACATTGTAGACATCACTACACCGAATGTAGTCCCTCAAGAAAGAACAAAGCAAAAAATAATAATTATATCTTTCTGTTCAAGGTGAAACTTACTAAAAGGAGACAAAATGAAGAAATGGGTGTTGATCAAAGTTTGGTTGCATGGGTGCAATAATTGCAAGTGGTAAATTCCCACCAATAATAAGGTTACCAGGTCTATAATAGCCTTTCTGATTCTGGAAAGGGTTTCTCAACATACATATGGTTTTCATCCTCTTTGCAGAAGTTGGAGGGAGGAACCAGAAGAGCAGCAGCAGGAGGAGGAGAGGCAGCCCAGTCATTCTCATCACCTTCCCTCTTAGATCAGAAATCAAGATTCTGCAGAAGGTAAATTGCAGGTAGCACTTGAAATCCCTGCAGAGCTCCAGCACAAAAGAGACAGGTCATGTCACCTGGATACAAATTTATATGAAACATGTTTCCTCTTGCCTGTATTTGGACTTTGACCAAACAGTAAATTAAAGCCAGCTGAGTCAACAAATCCAGGTGTCAGCTCTTTGCAACACCAGGTAAGGTGACATGTCTCACCTCCAGTGGGAGATCTCAGGATGTTTTTTTTTTTAAAGAAGATTTTATCTTGGAAGTTTTTTGTGGGTAGAAATCCACAGGGGATACATTAAAAACTACTATTGATCTGATAATTGCATGGAAAAACATTTGTCCTATCTACACACTTACTCTTACTCTTATCTTACTCTTCACACACCAGATGGGGAAAAACATGCTTGTAACTCTTTTTGTTAATCCACAGAGCAGACTGATTTGACAGTCAACTAAGAACTCCCTAGCCAGCAAGCTGGATGGGCAATTCTAGAAGTTGAAGTCCATGTTTCTTATAGTTACCAAGGTTGTGAAACAATACTCTAAAAGGTTTTTTCCCCTCTCACTTCATGTATACTATGTTGAAAAACAAAGGGACTAGGATGAAGTCTTTAACTTTAATGTCTCTCCTTCTAGCTTCAAGTATACAATACATTTATTTGGCTTGCCAAATGCTTTGCTGAAGTCAAAATACTCTATATAGTAGATATGACAAATGAGCCCATAATTTCTGTTGCTAAGTGAAACATTTGTTAAGTGAGTTTTGCCCCATTTTGCAACTTTTCTTGCCATAGTTTTTTAAGAAGAGACTGGACAGCCAAATGGTATAAGGTTTCCTGCCTGAGCAGGGGGTTGGACTAGATGACCTCCAAGGTCCCTTCCAACTTTGTTATAATAATAATAATAGCTGTTAAGTGAATCACTGCAGCTGGTAAATGAGTACCAAGGTTGTTAAATGAATCAGGTCTCCCATTGACTTTGCTTGTTAGATGGTTACAATAGGGCAGGGGTGTCAAACTGCCGGCCCGCGGGCCGGAGCGTCACGGAGAAACCGCGCCCATCCCATTGCTGGCAATGGGAAAAAGTTCCGATACGTCGCGTGACGTCATGTGACGTCGCGAGTTTGACATGTCTGCAATAGGGGATCACATGACCCTGGGACCCTGCATAAATATGAGTCAATTGCAAAGCATCTGAATTTTGATGATGTGACCATGGGAATGCTGTGATGGTCATCAGTGTGAAAAACAGTCATAAGTCACTTTTTCCAGTGATGTTGTAACTTTGAATGGACACTGTTGTAAATCAAGGAGTATCTGTATTTCCTTGCATTTCCATGGACAAGTCAAGTGGGAAAAATAAATTGAAAATAAATTAATAGGGAGCTGAGCAAAACATCTGGGGTCTATGGAAACAAAGGTACTTAAAAATACTGACACTGAACCCAAACTGACATATTTTAACGAGTCTTTTATTTTTAAAAAATAAAGTGGGAAAATATCCTGCTAGAAATTATTATCCACAACATTGACATCAAAGTTTATTTCCAAGTTGATCATGGGGTCTCACTGGGAACAATTGGAATTAATGAAAAGTGAAAGACGGAGGGAATATTTAACAGATGTTTTCTTCTTAGACATGTAACTTGATTTACAAATATTTAATGAAAAAGCACTTAGAAATCAAATGAAATACAAAAATGCCCCCAAAAAAGAAAAGTTCCCACTTCCTGCATTAGTTAGAGATTCTTTTTTCTTATGACATTTTCTCTACAATTCAGATGGGAATCTAAGTAGGATAATGTAGCATTGGGGGGGGGGGGGAATGCAGACTAAGAGACTAGCCCCAGAAACCAAGATGGAGAAGATCTCCACAGCCACAATGGACTTTCCTATATCCCGCCCTTCTCCAAAGACTCAGGGCGGCTTACAATTTTAAGCACAAATCAATGTGCTTAGCAATAGCCTTCATTCTATGTATATGTCTGCTTATTAGGGCTTTCCCCCCCCCCCCAAAGCAGAATTATTACAAAGTCAGCTTATTGCCCCCAACAATCTGGGTCCTCATTTTACCTACCTCGGAAGGATGGAAGGCTGAGTCAACCTTGAGCCTGGTGGGACTCGAACCTGCACTAATTGCAGGCAGCTAGTGTTACTTAAGGAGGCATTAGCCCACTGCTCCACCAAGGCTCATAAATCTTAATAAACATATCATATGGTTACATAGAAAGAGAGAAAGAAAGAAAATGGTCCTATATATATTTGCCTTTTCTTTTAAGTACCTTTATTTAGCCAAATTAGTTTCCCAGCTTTCTCCCTGAGTAAAGACCACCTTCCACATAATTTACGTGTACACTTCTTTTTCATTTCCATCTGGATGGGTAACTTTTTAATTTGTTTTTAACTTTTATATCTGTATTTTTTAATTACCCTGTAAACCGCCCTGAGTCCTTTGGGAAAGGGCGGTATATAAATGTAATAAAATAAATAAATAAATAAACTTCTTTTGATCCCAGGCTTTTAACAATCTCCCTAAAGTAGACATCGGCAGGGCCTTGGACTCAGAGCTTCCCATATTTTCAGACAAGACTCTGACCCTTGTTCCTGTTACATGCAGTGAGATTCTCTCCTTGACTCTCATGCATCTGCAGAGTGAATGTCTCTTGGAGTCCAGATCCTCTCATTCTCTTTTGTTTCTCAGGCTTCATGATGGTTCCATATTTTTGAGCCCTGGACCAATGATTCTGGCCTAAAGAGATGTTTGAACTGTGGGGCCTTTCTAAGAATAAAGACACTGTTTTATCCTCAAGAGGACTAAAAATATTGTGTACCATTCGTCACTTCGATTTTTCTCTTGTGCAATACATGCCTTACAATCTGGCTATTCTGTGGGGCTTGGCTGTGGACACTTGGGTGATGCTGGAAGGCCTCACTTGAAGCAAAGCAAAGGTAATTCACCACCAATCCCATCAACTGGACATACCAAATACCTGAGTTGGGTGTGCATGACACATTTAACTGGCTCCCACGTTTGGGGGAATGAACGGTAAATTTGCCACACAGGTTGAGTTGACCTAAGCTCCCCCAAAGCTAAGATTAAAGCAAGTTATGTGAATGGAGCTGCTTGCTCTTTAACTGATCCAGTTATGGGCATCCTGGGAAAATAGGGAATTTGTTTGCACCTTTGAAAAGTTCCATTCCCAATCTATCAATCCTGCAATTTGTTGATTAAAGCCAAAAGTTGGATCAGGGCTCAGCAGGGAATGGAGTATCTGGAGGTTGAAATCCACACATCTTAAACTTGCCAAGTTTGAGAAAAACATCTGGGTCACCAACTTTAAAAAATGCATTGTGTGATCTACAAATCCAATTCTGAAGGCAGAAAAGTTAGCCTGTTGCACTGATTGATCACGATGCTTTATTAAAAATATTGCTTAATAATTATACTCAAGTCTGATTGAGTGATTGATTGATGGATTGACTGACTGGAGTTTGTTAACCACTTGAGTCAACAAGTTTTTAAGTGTATTGGCAGACAGAGAGAGAAGAGGGGGTCTATGCTGCTACTGGTCTCTCTCCCCCCCCACCCCCTGCACCCAAATGCTTAGTACTTGATATAGGAAAGAGTCACATCTCCATCAATCTCTATGGTGCAAATGTCTTCAATAGGGACATAACGGTGGACAAAGTTGAAGAAGGGTTGGCCATTGACGTAAACCTTGAACTTGTGGTTGTCACAGTGGATTAAGAGCTGGGAAAAGAGGAAGAATGTTAGTGTGACAAATCAGCACATCTGGATAACCTTTGATCCTCTGGTAAGGGGTTCTGCAGTCCACACCATCCACAGCTTGCATTAAAATCAAAAAGTACCAACAATACATACGAAATGGGGCTTCATTGGGGAGGGGGGACTCACAACTACCACATTGTTTTCTCTTCCTCCCACAAAGCCCCAAGGACAATTTTCCAGGAGAGAGAGGTAAAAACAGGATTCTGAATGACCCAAAGGTGCTTTCAGATCCAGCTGCTTTTTGAAATGCACCGTTAGGACAACCGTGACCTGGATGATTGAGAATCTCCATAGATTCTGAATGACCTTCTAGAGAGGCCATTTCACTCTTCTCCACTAGAGGAGGTATTCATCCCATTAGCATTCCAGAAGCTCAGATTTTAATTCCTAGATCTTGTGCTAGCTGGGAATTATGGGAGATGGAGTCTTACACCTCTGGAAGGCACCAGCGGATCTTTCTCTACTCTCCCCATTGCCTCCCTACTTTCTCACTGGCCAACCAGCCAAGTTCTTTGCTGGAATCCCGGGGTGTCTACACGAGCCAAGTAAAACAGGGACCAGATATCATTTGTATAGCTATGGCTGACATTAACTTTTTTGACTGCCTCCCTGCAGACTTCCCTCCTTGCTGTAATCTAAACCAACTCACCTCAAAGAACTGCCCAGGCTGGAAAGGGTTAAAGGGCAAGTCCCTTTCCTCAGGTCCCCACCTGCCATACAGAAAACTGTTGCGGACCACAGTTCTTTGTTCCATGCGTAGACTAATGTGCAGAGCAATATCTTGGCCAGCCATAAAATTGATTTGAAATCTATAGAAGAAAGTAGGTGTCTCAGATGACTCTTGGAATAATAATAATAATAATAAGTTGGAAGGGACCTTGGAGGTCATCTAGTCCAACCTCCTGCTCAGGCAGGAAACCTTATACCATTTCAGACAAATGGCTGTCCAGTCTCTTCTTAAAAGCTTCCAGTGTTGGAGCATTCACCACCTCTGCAGGCAGGTTGTTCCACTGGTTAGTTGTTCTAACTGTCAGGAAATTTCTCCTTAGTTCTAGGTTGCTTCTCTCCTTGATTAGTTTCCATCCATTGCTTCTTGTCCTGCCTTCAGGTGCTTTGGAGAACAGCTTGACTGCCTCTTCTTTGGGGCAGCCCCTGAGATACTGGAACACTGCTATCATGTCACCCCTCACTCTTCTCTTCATTAAACTACACATACCCAATACATAAAAGGAAATCTGATTCCCCCCATCCCTTAAACCAAGGGTCTTCAAACTTGGCCTTTTTATGACTTGTGGACTTCAAATCCCAGAATTCTTTAGCCAGCATGCCTTGTTTGAAGACCCCTGCCTTAAACCAACAGCAGCCTGCCAGATGCTTCCATGGGTGAAGGCTAAGGGAGGGAAAAAAAAGACAGTTCTTGTTCCTCTTTGCAAATGTTTATTGGTTGACTGCTGCTAAGTTCTATTTATCAATTTAGGTATTTATTCATTGCATTTACATTCTGCCACAATCAAACTCTTAGTGAGCAATAAATGAGACAAATACATACGAAAACAAATGCATAATGGGCTGCCAGATGAAGAGGGAGTCAGGCATTTTCCTGTGCCAAAGATATACCAGAGCCCTGGTGTCTAACTTGTGAGCAGTGGACAGGTTGGGCTGAAATGTGTGATGCCAGGGAAGCACTGGCAGGTTGGGACCTGTGTCCCTGAGCGCAGAAAGGCACCTATGCCTGATGGTTACAATTCCACTCTATTCTATTCTATTCTATTCTATTCTATTCTATTCTATTCTATTC
>JAKJMR010038139.1:0-12510 GCA_024449315.1 Daboia siamensis | reverse complement strand
ATTATTATTATTATTATTATTATTATTATTATTATTATTATTATTATTTACAACACCATGACTTTTGTACAAATTAATATTGGACAAATTAATATTACAAGTCAACTTCTTCTCTAAGCCAGAACATTTTCTAACACTGATCACTTTTTATGTTATTTATTTAGTTCCTGATTAAACTAACTAGTCTCTTTTATGAGCATGGTTCTTTATCTCAGAACTCACCAAAACGTCTGCACTGCTGAAGACCTTGCAAAGTGCTAAAAGAACAAGAATTTCTGAAAAGAGAATCTGAATCCTGAAGAAAGAAGAACATCTTGTAATCCATTCCCTTCGGGATGGAACATACCTTCTTGTAATTCCTCTCTTCAATGGCTCACAGTCAAATTCCAACATTGTAAAGAGAGCAAATGTTTCCAGGAGTAAATTCCCTCCAATAATGAGATCTCCAGGTCTGTAGTAGTGCTTCACAGTCCACAGAGGGTTCCTCGCTACACATACAGTTTGCATTATCTTATGAGTTGTTGAAGGCAGGAGGCAAAAGAGAAGAAGCAGAAGAAGCAGCAGCACCACCCCATTCATTCTTCTCACCTTCCTTCCTAGATTATGATAAAAAAATCTCATCGAGGTTTTAGCACAGAAAAAGCAGGCTGTGACTCTTGGGTGGCCTTAATATCAAGTGTGCTTTCTCTAACCTAGTTTGGGTTATCACTGAAGAGGACATCAAGGCCAGTTAACTTCTATTGCTCACAAGAAATTAGTTCATCACAAAACAAACTAAGATGACATCTCCAGACCCTTTGGGAGAGCTCAGACCTTATTTCATTTAAGCAGGTTTTATCTTGGAAGACTTGTGGATTAAAATCTATGGGGGATACATTAAGAATTACTATTGTTCTGATAATTGTAAGGAAAAGCAATTGCCCTACTCACTGAGCAATAATCTTAATCTTTGTTGCTTTTCTCTGTAGTCTTTCTAGAGTCTCAACATCATTTCTCTCTGATTCTGTTTGGGCCTAAGCAGGAAATGTAGAATTTGGGGGACCAGAGACAAGCCACTATTTTAAGTGGCACTACTTGAAGATATTTGCAATTTACAATTTGTTTCTCTCTTTTTTCAATTTGCAAGTTTTCCTTTTATAAAATAAGTCTTCCCCTCTGATGCCACAGCAACCCAATATAATCCAGCAGATTTTAGAGATTCTTTGACTGAAGTGGGAAACTGTCCTGTTGTAAATGGGTGGGGTAGGGTTTTCTTTTATATAATAATAATAATAATAATAATAATAATAATAATAATAATAATAATAATAATAATAATAATAATAATAATAATAATAATAATAATAATAAAAAAGTTGGAAGGGACCTTGGAGGTCATCTAGTCCAACCCCCTGCTCAGGCAGGAAACCCTATACCATTTCAGACAAATGGCTGTCCAGTCTCTTCTTAAAAGCTTCCAGTGTTGGAGCATTCACCACCTCTGGAGGCAGGTTGTTCCACTGGTTAATTGTTTTCACTGTCAGGAAGTTTCTCCTTAGTTCTAGGTTGCTTCTCTCCTTGACTAGTTTCCATCCGTTGCTTCTTGTCCTGCTTTCAGGGGCTTTGGAGAATAGCTTGACTCCCTCTTCTTTGGGGCAGCCCCTGAGATATTGGAAGACTGCTTTTATGTCACCCCTCACCCTTCTCTTCATTAAACTACACATACCCAATTCCAGCAACCGTTCCCTATATGTTTTGGCCTCCAGCCCCCTAATCATCTTTGTTGCTCTTCTCTGTACCCTTTCTAGAGTGGATAATGGATTTATTATGTGATGGATTAAAAAAAAACATTTTGAAGTCACCCAGAGTCCCTTATGTGTAAATTGGGTGGCTACATACATTTGTTTAATTAATAATTATCAACATCTTTGACATCAATGTATATTACTCAGGGACCTTACCAGGGAGAATGGCAAAATGCCACACTTCCAATAAAACTTCCCAATCCCTGCATAAATCAGAGATTCTTGTGCCTCATTATATTCTCTCTACAATTCAGATTGGGTCTCAATAGAATAATGTAGCATTTGGGGAAAAAGATGCAAGCCAAGAGAGCAGCCCCAGAAGCCAAGATGGAGAATACCTCCACAGCCACCATGAACTTCCCTTTGGTGCTCAAGTAGGTGGGGAGGAAAGTGATCCAAACACTGCAGAAGACCAGCATGCTGAAAGTAATGAACTTGGCTTCATTAAAGCTGTCAGGCAATTTCCTAGCCAGAAAGGCCACTATGAAAGTGACAAGGGCCAGGAAACCTAGGTAGGTGAGGACAGCATAAAACATGGTAGCTGAGCCTTCGTTACATTCGAAGATGGCTTCTTCTACCAAGGAGTGGAAGTCCATGTTGGGAAATGGGGGAGAGGTTCCCAGCCAGGTAGCACAAAGAAGTACTTGGACAAGGGGACAGCCTAAGACAATGGAGTTGGTCAGTGATTTACCTAAGAGTTTTCTTGTTTTATTCCCTGGCTTGGTGGCCATGAAGGCCAGAACCACCATGACAGTTTTTGCTAAGATAGAGGAAACTGCAAAGGAAAATAGAATGGCAAAGGTAATTTGTCGAAAGAGACAGGTGAGCTTTCCAGGTTGACCAATGAAGAGGAAGGAGCAGAGGAAGCAGAGAAGGAGGGAGACCAGGAGGATGTAGCTGAGATCTCGGTTGTTGGCCTTGATGATCGGTGTGTCACGATGTTTAAGGAAAATTGCCAAGACTGCCAATGTGATCATGAAGAGAGAAAGCGTAAGAGAAATTAAAATATATCCCAGGGTGTCTTGATAGACAAGGTAGTGGAACTTCTTAGGAATGCAGTGATCGTTTTTGGGATATTGGTCTTCTGAGCAGGGGTCACAGTGAGCTGCATCTGAAATCAAAAGGTTTTTTTTTTTCCTTAGGACTTTGAGGGCATCAACACTGTACCTCGTAGTTTACCCCTCCCTCTCATTGTAACTCCTTTCCAGTGAGAACAACTAAAAAAGAAACTTATGAAAAGAACATGATTAGGTTAAAGGTAAAGGTAAAGGTTCCCCCGCACATGCGTGCTAGTCGTTTCCGACTCTAGGGGCCGGTGCTCATCTCCGTTTCAAAGCCGGAGAGCCAGCGCTTGTCCGAGGACGTCTCCGTGGTCATGTGGCCGGCATGACTAGATGCCAAAGGCGCACGGAACGCTATTACCTTCCCACCGTATTGGTCCCTATTTTTCTACTTGCGTTTATACGTGCTTTCGAACTGCTAGGTTGGCAGAAGCTGGGATGAGTAACAGGCGCTCACTCTGTTACGCAGCACTCGGGATTCGACCCGCCAAACTGCCGACCTTCTGATCGACAAGCTCAGTGTCCTAACCCACTGAGCCACTGCGTCCCTATGATTAGGTTATGGTGTCCTAAAAAGTGAGACTTATTCTAGATTAAAAATGAGTCCAGGGATTAGTTTCTCAGGGATTTCTTCTCCAGTCATTGAGCATTGGCATAATTATTTCATTTTCCTTTTAACACAAGAGATTGGAACCTGATCTTTATCTAGAAATCCAAAAAGATTAATGGATTTGTTAGATAGGGATACTGCTATTTGCTGTTTAGACACATTATCAGTTGGTGTATCATAAGATCATAAGGGGACAACCTCGTGCATCAACAAGAGTACCCACAACCTTATGTGGAATGGGAGGTCTGTGAAGTAGGAGAATGAATTTCCCTATTATGCATCAATTTTTCCCATCATGCATTTGGCTTTTTTAAGGGAAAGTGGCTATCAGACATAGGGAGATTGATCTACTTCTCTGACATGCCTGTGAGTTTCCAGGGAGACTGATAGTCCTCACAGAAGAGGGACACTAAAAGTAATACAGACTTCAGAAAGACACACTGCTCCATTCATTCAGGGAAAAATCAGTAGTAGATTTTCTTATGATATATTACAGGAAGTGTATAAGATCAGCAAGAAATTTACAAATTGTTTCCTTGAGTCCACCATCTATTAAATTGGATCAGAAAAGCATTTCTGACCATGCTCATTCCTCAAAGTTGTGAAGTTAAACAGGGGGCAGGACAGGATCCATATTTCAAACCAGTTTTCCCCATCATGCATTCAAAACTTTTGCAGGAAGTGACTATCAGACATCAGATCTATTTCTCTGACATGCCTGTACATTTTCAGGGAGATCAATAATCCAGTTAAACGAGGCACATTAAAAGTAACGTGAATGAACAGATACATTACTCCAAATATTAAGGAAAAAAAGATTAGTAGTTGTTTTTCCCACTGGTATGTAATAGGAGGAGTAGAAAGGACAGCTTCAAATCTACAAATTGTTGCCTAAATCCATCCTGCATGAAATTGCATCAGTAGAGCATTCCTTCCAATGGTCAATCCTCAGGAGTCGGAGGTTAACCTGGAGACAGGACAATTTGCATCTGTGTTCTGAAACATATCAAATCTAACACAAATGTCCAAAAATACTCATAGTATTTTGATCTGCTACATGACTTCTTTTATCCTGAAAGATCTATATTTGAAATATATTCTACCTGTCTGATTTGAGATGGTCCCTTCTGGACAAGAGTCACATTGGTAGCAGCAGACCTGCTTGCCCTCTGGAACTCTTCTCCTCTCTCCTGCTTGGCATTTTTTCATGCCACACCTGGCAAAGGGCACCTTCTAAAAGAGAAAAGGGAAATGTCTGAGATGGTCTATACATTGATCATGAATCAAATATTCATGAATTTGCATTGACACTTCCACCTTCAGAAGAACTGGTTCTCCTTAGCATACCATCAACCAAGAAGAGCTCCTATGGAATTCAGACCAGTTACATTACTGCCTAACCAACTGGTGTTGTGGCTGGAAACTTGGTGCTTATATGTAAGAAAGCTAGAGATAGTCCTCTCTTCATGACTCTAATTTGGCAGTTCTGTTACTAAGCAAATGATAATTAACACAAACATCATGTGATTGCTCCACTTAGTGATGGCAATTTCAGGAGTCCTTACTGCAGCTGTTAAATGAATTCTGTGCCATTAGCTGAGGATTCAACATGATATAGTCCATTTCTTGTATGGTCACTCCTGGTCCTGCACCTCATTTCTTCCTAGGCAAGAGACTGAATCCCATTCAACTCTGCCACTCATCTATTTCCCCTCCCTGATTCTGCTCTTTTGGCCACAATGCACAGCATAAAGAATCCCTATCAAGCCTTGGTTACATCATGCAAAGATGCCCCAAATCATGAAAAATGGACCCAGAATTACAGGGCACCAAGAAGCCTTAGAGCTGCGGGATGTCAAGAAAACCCTGCCAAATCACCACAGCCACACAGTGCAAAACTACAACCACAACCACCACAACCCAGACCAACGGCATGTCACAAAGTTTCATCTGCCCAAATCTAGTTGCAGCCACCCTCATCAGTCTACACTGTAAATCCCCTGGCACCATGTGCTCCACCATCTCAGCTGACTACTACCATTTTCTTGATCCTACTGTAGACAATACAATGGCCGGGTTTGCCCTTTGCGAAGCAGATGTTGGCTATATGAGAACTTTTCCCCAAGTCTTTTGGGTAAACCACTGTAAGCAACCTTGCAAAAAAGGCCTTGCATAGCTAGAAGCTGCCTTAAGAAGAACCAGGCTGGGTATGCATTATCAGCAGAGGGATCAAGAAGATTCCAAAGGTCTTCTCATGGTAGAAGAGCCAATTTGCTAAAAGCTGCAAAGAGATGGGGGTGGGGGGAGAAAGTGGCTTTGATTATTGCAAGGGCAATAGACTAGACTAGACTAGACTAGACTAGACTAGACTAGACTAGACTAGATTAGACTAGATTAGATTAGACTAGACTAGACTAGAATAGACTAGTTGGAAGAGGCCTTGGAGGTCTTTTAGTCCAACCCCCTGCTCAGACAGGAAACCCTATACCATTTCAGACAAATGGTTGTCTAGTCTCTTCTTAAAAACTTCCAGTGTTGGAGCATTCACAACTCCTAGGTGCAAGTTGTTCCACTGAGTAATTGTTCTAACTGTCAGCAAATTTCTCTCCTTGATTAGTTTCCATCCCTTGCTTTGTGTCCTGCCTTTTGGTGCTTCGGAGAATAGCTTGACTCCCTCTTCTTTGTGGCAACCCACAAATATATTGAAAGGCTGCTATCATGTCACCCCTGGTCCCTTCTTTCCATTAAACTAAACATACCCAATTTCAGCAACCATTCCTTATATGTTTTAGCCTTCAATCCCTTAATCATCTTTGTTGCTCTTCTCTGTACTCTTTCTAGAGTCTCAACATCTTTTTTACATCATGGTGACCAAAACTGGATGCAGTATTCCAAGTGTGGCCTCACCAAGGCATTGTAAAGTGAGTATTAACACTTCACACAAACTTGATTCTATCCCTCTGTTATCCTCTCTGATGGTCAATAATATGAGGACTGGGGATAAGTACCATTCATTCAGTACCACTGTAACTTCAAATAGTCATTGAACAAGTGGCTACTCAAAGAGGACCACCTGGAATCTTATTCTTGCACTGTGCCTTCAAGCTACAGCTTTTTATAATCATAATATTCAAACTAAGCAGGAATGATTCATAGAATTTACTGTTGCCTTCTTCTAATTGCAGAATGAGACAACCACAGCCAACTCGCTACAGACAACTCATTATGGCCAACTTGCTGTGGAATACCTCGTTGCAGTATTCAACATATAGAGAAGTTAAATTAATTTCTACAGACCCATGGCCACTAATAATAAAATAATAATAAAATAAACTCAATCCAGTAGTAGAAGAAATGACAATAATTTTGACAAAAATAAAAGAACTGAATGAAACAATGAATACAACATTGAATTGCCTGCCATGGAGAATTGTCCCACAGTGAGTTGGCCATGGCAACCTGGCTATGGCAAGGTGACCATGAGTTATTCTAGATCCATCTAATTGCACCTGGGTTTCATTTAGAATATTTTTTCCAATCCCAACCCTTATTGGACGTGGCAAAAATCAGACATGAATCTTTTACATGAAAAGCAGAACTTTCACAGCAAGGCTGCCATATCTTCTGATTCGATAAAAAAAAATTCCAATGAGGAAGACCCTCTTCATCCCTAGGAAAGAATAAGTGTTTCTCTGAATTCAGAACATTTCTTTCTAGCCCACCTTTGTGGCCCAGATGATTGAATCAGAATTGATAGTAAACTCCTGGCCTGGGGAAGCTCCAGGATCTATTCGGCCAATTTTCGTAGGGACAAACGATAGATTGGGGTGGAGAACCCAGTTGAGAATCTCATAATGAGCAGATCCCAGTCCATTTTCTGAGAAGACGACTTCATCTCCAGCACTGTTGTTGAACTGGACTTTCCTCAAATAAGGAAGAAGCTGAAGGAAAAGAGATTTTCAGAAATTAGAGCAATCACTCAATCAATCAGAATAGAGGTGGAAGGTATCTTGGAGGTCTTTTAGTCCAACCCCCTCCTCAGGTAGGAGACAAGTGGCTATCCAGTTTTTTCTTAAAGACTTTTAATGATGAAGCACTCACCGCTTCTGAAGGCCAGCTGTTCCACTGGTTAATTGTTTTCACTGTTAGGAAGTTTCTCCTTAATTCCAGGTTACTTCTCTCCTTGATTAGTTTCCATCCATTGTTTGGATTTCCACTGGAATGGTGGGTTTTTTTAAGCAGCTTCCAGAAACATTCAGAGTGGTTGGAATCTCCATTGGCTAATGGGCTTAGTATGTTTCTAAGCCTGATGCCAGGACCCACCCCAAACCACGTCTTAGGAAGACAAAACTCTTGGAGTCAAATCTTAGTCCAAAAGAAATCTTTACTATGACATGCTTGGTTGTAGGAATACAAGACAGGACTTAATATTGTTCTACAAACTAAACCCTTATAAAGAGTTCCTGGATCAACCCCCCCCTTAACCCCATTTGGTCAGTCCCCCATCATTTACCTCGTATCATCCCTTTCGTGGGAAAAAGGAACTTAGGACCTTTTACATTTATTGCTCTCTTCCGTGACACAAGCCAGATGCTCCTACCCTAACCCCCCCCCCTTTTGTTCCCCCAGTTCAAAAGGCTTCTCTTTTCCTTTGAAATGCCTAATACAGGCTCAATACACATCCCTCCTCCTCGGGAGATGGCAGGATCCATGGAATAATGTTTTAAACATACATTTATGAATATGATACAAATGGATTCTGACACCTGAACTAACTTTCCCCTGGCTTTGAGAAAGTTCTCAAAATTGACCTCTTTGATCTCTGGAAAAGGACTTGCAGGAAGGTTTGAAGAAGAGCGTAGAAACTGATTGGTGAATCATCAGCTGGCAGGTGGGGGCAAGCAACAAGCAAGCATGCTGTAGAAAATCAGCCATTCTTGCACGGGCTCACTACAAACAGCAGCATGACAAAGTACCAACAATAGTGCACTGAAATATCTGCAAGTAATATCTTGTGTCTGCAAGCAAGAACTGGTAGGACTACAAAATAGATCAAGTAATAGAAAATGAACTGCTGGGTTGGCAGGAGCTCACCTCATCTCATAGCAGCAACCAGGTCTCCAATGTGACCCTGCTGATTGTCAGCTCAGCATTCTAACCATATGAGCCACATGCTCCCATGAAAAAGCAAAAGTGCTCTGGGAGTTTAGGATGCAAACAGACAGATACCTACCATATAACACCTCGGACTAAAACTGCTTCACAGGTTCACAAGAGAAGCTACACTTAATGAGCCACCTAGGAAAAAGGATTTAGGAGCTGGAACATTTACATCCCAATGACTTTCTGCCTACTCACCAAACAAACCTATTTGGATTAGGTATGATATCTGGTTGACTGAGAATCTTCATCATACATCCAATCATCAGAAAAACCACTGGAATAATAGACCGGATTATTCTGTGGCTAATTCTAACCAAGACATCATCATCATCATCATCATCATCATCATCATCATCATCATCATCATCATCATCATCATCATAATAATAATAATAATAATAATAATAATAATAATAATAATAATAATAATAATAATAATAATAATAATAATAATAATAATAATAATAATAATTTTATTTGTATACCGCCCTTCTCCCGAAGGACTCAGGGCGGTGAACAGGGCAATACATGTTAAAAGACAAGAATACAAAAATTAAAAGAGATTAAACAAGATGCCCAAAAACTATAACAATAAGTTAAAATACATAAAAAGCTATAAAACCCAAACCCATCCCCCATCAGGCCAGGCCGGCTTGTTCGAACAGGTAGGTCTTTAGATCGCGCCGGAAGGAGCGAAGGTCGGGCGCCATCCGGAGCTCAACCGGGAGATGGTTCCATAAATCCGGCGCGCCCACAGAGAAGGCCCTCCCCCTGGGGGCCACCAGTCGACATTCTCTGACCGGTGGCACCCTGAGGAGACCCTCTCTGTGGGGGCGTACTGGGCAGAGGGAGGTTGACGCTGGCCGCAGGTGTTGCCATAGATAATCCGGACCCATGCCATGTAGGGCTTTGTAGGTCATTACCAGAACCTTGAATCTCACCAGGAAGACAACTGGGAGCCAATGCAGCTCGCGGAGCAGGGGTGTAACATGGGAGTATCGGGAGACTCCCAACTCCCAACTTAAGAGCAAATGCATATAAAGCCCGAATTGAGAAGGCAGCAATGGACAATGTGCCACCTCTGCCAAGAAGCTGAAGATATAGTGGACCACCTGATTGGTTGCTGCTTTGTATTTTGTTCTCTTCTCCAGCCCTTTCTCTTTTTTTCTGTTGTCCCCACGGTCCCTTCCAACTCTATTATTCTACGTTGTCTCCATGTCCACTATCTAGACTTTTTGTCTTTTTTTTTTAATCAACAGTTGATTATTCTGGGGTGTTATATGGCAGGTGCCTGTCTGTTTGAATTCTGATGTACCGGAATATTTTAGATTCTTTATCTTCTATTACTTTTTTCTATCTTATGGCCCTTTCACTTCTTGCCTGCAGGCAAATGATCCTCTTGCAGGGCTTCAAATGCATTGTTGTTACATTGTCATGCCATTGGGTGATCTTTTTACATTTTAGATTCAGGCTACACACTGAAGAAAATGGAAGTGATTCTGTAAATATGCCTACTAGGACTTCAGTTGTCCTGTCAAAGCATCTTGCATTAATATATCCAAATCTGAATCTCTGAATCTCATTATAGGAGGGTCTTCCTTATATGAATCTTATGGGCAACTGTTTTATTTTAATTCTCTTTTCTCCCCTCTACTGCTTTTAACAAACATTAAAAACCTATTACTGTTCTTTAATTGCTTTTTAAAATCCATTCTGAGATTCATTCATAGGTTATTATTGAGATATTGGTGGAGCAGTGGGCTAATGCCTCCTTAAGTAACACCAGCTGCCTGCAATTAGTGCAGGTTCGCATCCCACCAGGCTCAAGGTTGACTCAGCCTTCCATCCTTCCGAGGTAGGTAAAAGGAGGACCCAGATTGTTGGGGGCAATTAAGCTGACTTTGTAATAATGCTGCTTGGGGGGGGGGGGGCGAAAGCCCTGGTAAGCAGGCATATACAGAGAATGAAGGCTATTGCTAAGCTTGTAAGCCGCCCTGAGTCTTCGGAGAAGGGCGGGATACAAATGGGATTAAAATAAAATAAATAAATAAAAAATATTTAATCACTACTTTTTCTAGCAGATTAACAGAGTTGGACAGGATCTTGTAGGTCATCTAGTCCAACCCCCCGCCCAAGCAGGAGACCCCACACCATTTCTGACAGATGGCAGTCCAATCTCTTCTTGAAAGTTTCCAATGATGAAGCTCCCACAACTTCTGAAGGAAAACTTTTCCATTGGTTGATTGTTCTCACTGTCAGAAAATTCCTCCTTATTCCTAGGTTGAATGTCTCCTTCATCAGTTTCCATCCATCATTCCTTGTCTGGCCTTCAGATGTTTTGGAAAATAGTTTGACCCCCTGTGGCAGCCCCTCAAATATTGGAACACTGCTATCATGTCTCCCCTGGTCCTTCTCTTCACTAGACTAAACATGCCGAATACTTGCAACCATTCATTGTATGTTTCAGTCTCCAGTGCTCTAATCATCATGGTTGCTCTTCTCTGCACTTTTTCTAGAGTCTCAATATCTTGTTTATAGTATGGTGACCAAAACTGGATGCAATATTCCAAGTGTGGTCTTAATAAGGCTTTATAAAGCAATACTAATAATACTAATAATACTAATAATACTAATACTAATACTAATAATAAGAATAAGAATAAGAAATAATGTTGGAAGGGACCTTGGAGGTCATCTAGTCCAACCCCCTGCTCAGGCAGGAAACCTTATACCATTTCAGGCAAATGGCTGTCCAGTCTCTTCTTAACAACCTCCAGTTTTGGAGCTTTCACAACTTCTGGAGTTCCACTGGTTAATTGTTCTATCTGTCAGGAAGTTTCTCCTTAGTTCTAGGTTGCTTCTCTCCTTGACTAGTTTCCATCCGTTGCTTCTTGTCCTGCCTTCAGGAGCTTTGGAGAACAGCTTGACTCCCTCTTCTTTGGGGCAGCCCCTGAGATACTGGAACACTGCTATCATGTCACCCCTCACCCTTCTCTTCGTTAAACTACACATACCCAATTCCAGCAACCGTTCCCTATATGTTTTAGCCTCCAGCCCCCTAATCATCTTTGTTGCTCTTCTCTGTACCCTTTCTAGAGTCTCGACATCTTTTTTACATCGTGTGACCAAAACTGGATGCCGTATTCCAGGTGCGGCCTTACCAAAGCATTACCAAAAGCCTTACCAAATAGAATAGAATAGAATAGAATAGAATAGAATAGAATAGAATAGAATAGAGCCAGCCGTGTGCTGCAGCTGCCAAAAAAGCCAAAACAGTGCTAAGCTGCATTAACAGAGGGATAGAATCAAGATCACGCGAAGTACTAATACCACTTTACAATGCCTTGGTAAGGCCACACTTGGAATACTGCATCCAGTTTTGGTCACCACAATGTAAAAAAGATGTCAAGACTCAAGAAAGGGTACAGAGAAGAGCAACAAAGATGATTGGGGGACTGGAGACTAAAACATGTATGGAAAGGTTGCTGGAATTGGGTAGGTGTAGTTTAACGAAGAGAAGGGTGAGGGGTGACATGATAGCAGCGTTCCAGTATCTCAGGAGCTGCCACAAAGAAGAGGGAGTCAAGCTATTCTCCAAAGCACCTGAAAGCAGGACAAGAAGCAACGGATGGAAACTAGTCAAGGAGAGAAGCAACCTAGAACTAAGGAGAAACTTCCTGACAGTTATAACAATTCACCAGTGGAACAACCTGCCTCCAGAAGTGGTGAATGCTCCAACACTGGAAGTTTTTAAGAAGAGACTGGACAGCCATTTGCCTGAAATGGTATAGGGTTTCCTACCTTAGGGGGTTGAACTAGATGACCTCCAAGGTCCCTTCCAACTACTTCTTCTTCTTCTTCTTCTTCTTCTTCTTCTTCTTCTTCTTCTTCT
>JAKJMR010038138.1:0-12500 GCA_024449315.1 Daboia siamensis | reverse complement strand
ATTATTATTATTATTATTATTATTATTATTATTATTATTATTATTATTTACAACACCATGACTTTTGTACAAATTAATATTGGACAAATTAATATTACAAGTCAACTTCTTCTCTAAGCCAGAACATTTTCTAACACTGATCACTTTTTATGTTATTTATTTAGTTCCTGATTAAACTAACTAGTCTCTTTTATGAGCATGGTTCTTTATCTCAGAACTCACCAAAACGTCTGCACTGCTGAAGACCTTGCAAAGTGCTAAAAGAACAAGAATTTCTGAAAAGAGAATCTGAATCCTGAAGAAAGAAGAACATCTTGTAATCCATTCCCTTCGGGATGGAACATACCTTCTTGTAATTCCTCTCTTCAATGGCTCACAGTCAAATTCCAACATTGTAAAGAGAGCAAATGTTTCCAGGAGTAAATTCCCTCCAATAATGAGATCTCCAGGTCTGTAGTAGTGCTTCACAGTCCACAGAGGGTTCCTCGCTACACATACAGTTTGCATTATCTTATGAGTTGTTGAAGGCAGGAGGCAAAAGAGAAGAAGCAGAAGAAGCAGCAGCACCACCCCATTCATTCTTCTCACCTTCCTTCCTAGATTATGATAAAAAAATCTCATCGAGGTTTTAGCACAGAAAAAGCAGGCTGTGACTCTTGGGTGGCCTTAATATCAAGTGTGCTTTCTCTAACCTAGTTTGGGTTATCACTGAAGAGGACATCAAGGCCAGTTAACTTCTATTGCTCACAAGAAATTAGTTCATCACAAAACAAACTAAGATGACATCTCCAGACCCTTTGGGAGAGCTCAGACCTTATTTCATTTAAGCAGGTTTTATCTTGGAAGACTTGTGGATTAAAATCTATGGGGGATACATTAAGAATTACTATTGTTCTGATAATTGTAAGGAAAAGCAATTGCCCTACTCACTGAGCAATAATCTTAATCTTTGTTGCTTTTCTCTGTAGTCTTTCTAGAGTCTCAACATCATTTCTCTCTGATTCTGTTTGGGCCTAAGCAGGAAATGTAGAATTTGGGGGACCAGAGACAAGCCACTATTTTAAGTGGCACTACTTGAAGATATTTGCAATTTACAATTTGTTTCTCTCTTTTTTCAATTTGCAAGTTTTCCTTTTATAAAATAAGTCTTCCCCTCTGATGCCACAGCAACCCAATATAATCCAGCAGATTTTAGAGATTCTTTGACTGAAGTGGGAAACTGTCCTGTTGTAAATGGGTGGGGTAGGGTTTTCTTTTATATAATAATAATAATAATAATAATAATAATAATAATAATAATAATAATAATAATAATAATAATAATAATAATAATAATAATAATAATAATAAAAAAGTTGGAAGGGACCTTGGAGGTCATCTAGTCCAACCCCCTGCTCAGGCAGGAAACCCTATACCATTTCAGACAAATGGCTGTCCAGTCTCTTCTTAAAAGCTTCCAGTGTTGGAGCATTCACCACCTCTGGAGGCAGGTTGTTCCACTGGTTAATTGTTTTCACTGTCAGGAAGTTTCTCCTTAGTTCTAGGTTGCTTCTCTCCTTGACTAGTTTCCATCCGTTGCTTCTTGTCCTGCTTTCAGGGGCTTTGGAGAATAGCTTGACTCCCTCTTCTTTGGGGCAGCCCCTGAGATATTGGAAGACTGCTTTTATGTCACCCCTCACCCTTCTCTTCATTAAACTACACATACCCAATTCCAGCAACCGTTCCCTATATGTTTTGGCCTCCAGCCCCCTAATCATCTTTGTTGCTCTTCTCTGTACCCTTTCTAGAGTGGATAATGGATTTATTATGTGATGGATTAAAAAAAAACATTTTGAAGTCACCCAGAGTCCCTTATGTGTAAATTGGGTGGCTACATACATTTGTTTAATTAATAATTATCAACATCTTTGACATCAATGTATATTACTCAGGGACCTTACCAGGGAGAATGGCAAAATGCCACACTTCCAATAAAACTTCCCAATCCCTGCATAAATCAGAGATTCTTGTGCCTCATTATATTCTCTCTACAATTCAGATTGGGTCTCAATAGAATAATGTAGCATTTGGGGAAAAAGATGCAAGCCAAGAGAGCAGCCCCAGAAGCCAAGATGGAGAATACCTCCACAGCCACCATGAACTTCCCTTTGGTGCTCAAGTAGGTGGGGAGGAAAGTGATCCAAACACTGCAGAAGACCAGCATGCTGAAAGTAATGAACTTGGCTTCATTAAAGCTGTCAGGCAATTTCCTAGCCAGAAAGGCCACTATGAAAGTGACAAGGGCCAGGAAACCTAGGTAGGTGAGGACAGCATAAAACATGGTAGCTGAGCCTTCGTTACATTCGAAGATGGCTTCTTCTACCAAGGAGTGGAAGTCCATGTTGGGAAATGGGGGAGAGGTTCCCAGCCAGGTAGCACAAAGAAGTACTTGGACAAGGGGACAGCCTAAGACAATGGAGTTGGTCAGTGATTTACCTAAGAGTTTTCTTGTTTTATTCCCTGGCTTGGTGGCCATGAAGGCCAGAACCACCATGACAGTTTTTGCTAAGATAGAGGAAACTGCAAAGGAAAATAGAATGGCAAAGGTAATTTGTCGAAAGAGACAGGTGAGCTTTCCAGGTTGACCAATGAAGAGGAAGGAGCAGAGGAAGCAGAGAAGGAGGGAGACCAGGAGGATGTAGCTGAGATCTCGGTTGTTGGCCTTGATGATCGGTGTGTCACGATGTTTAAGGAAAATTGCCAAGACTGCCAATGTGATCATGAAGAGAGAAAGCGTAAGAGAAATTAAAATATATCCCAGGGTGTCTTGATAGACAAGGTAGTGGAACTTCTTAGGAATGCAGTGATCGTTTTTGGGATATTGGTCTTCTGAGCAGGGGTCACAGTGAGCTGCATCTGAAATCAAAAGGTTTTTTTTTTTCCTTAGGACTTTGAGGGCATCAACACTGTACCTCGTAGTTTACCCCTCCCTCTCATTGTAACTCCTTTCCAGTGAGAACAACTAAAAAAGAAACTTATGAAAAGAACATGATTAGGTTAAAGGTAAAGGTAAAGGTTCCCCCGCACATGCGTGCTAGTCGTTTCCGACTCTAGGGGCCGGTGCTCATCTCCGTTTCAAAGCCGGAGAGCCAGCGCTTGTCCGAGGACGTCTCCGTGGTCATGTGGCCGGCATGACTAGATGCCAAAGGCGCACGGAACGCTATTACCTTCCCACCGTATTGGTCCCTATTTTTCTACTTGCGTTTATACGTGCTTTCGAACTGCTAGGTTGGCAGAAGCTGGGATGAGTAACAGGCGCTCACTCTGTTACGCAGCACTCGGGATTCGACCCGCCAAACTGCCGACCTTCTGATCGACAAGCTCAGTGTCCTAACCCACTGAGCCACTGCGTCCCTATGATTAGGTTATGGTGTCCTAAAAAGTGAGACTTATTCTAGATTAAAAATGAGTCCAGGGATTAGTTTCTCAGGGATTTCTTCTCCAGTCATTGAGCATTGGCATAATTATTTCATTTTCCTTTTAACACAAGAGATTGGAACCTGATCTTTATCTAGAAATCCAAAAAGATTAATGGATTTGTTAGATAGGGATACTGCTATTTGCTGTTTAGACACATTATCAGTTGGTGTATCATAAGATCATAAGGGGACAACCTCGTGCATCAACAAGAGTACCCACAACCTTATGTGGAATGGGAGGTCTGTGAAGTAGGAGAATGAATTTCCCTATTATGCATCAATTTTTCCCATCATGCATTTGGCTTTTTTAAGGGAAAGTGGCTATCAGACATAGGGAGATTGATCTACTTCTCTGACATGCCTGTGAGTTTCCAGGGAGACTGATAGTCCTCACAGAAGAGGGACACTAAAAGTAATACAGACTTCAGAAAGACACACTGCTCCATTCATTCAGGGAAAAATCAGTAGTAGATTTTCTTATGATATATTACAGGAAGTGTATAAGATCAGCAAGAAATTTACAAATTGTTTCCTTGAGTCCACCATCTATTAAATTGGATCAGAAAAGCATTTCTGACCATGCTCATTCCTCAAAGTTGTGAAGTTAAACAGGGGGCAGGACAGGATCCATATTTCAAACCAGTTTTCCCCATCATGCATTCAAAACTTTTGCAGGAAGTGACTATCAGACATCAGATCTATTTCTCTGACATGCCTGTACATTTTCAGGGAGATCAATAATCCAGTTAAACGAGGCACATTAAAAGTAACGTGAATGAACAGATACATTACTCCAAATATTAAGGAAAAAAAGATTAGTAGTTGTTTTTCCCACTGGTATGTAATAGGAGGAGTAGAAAGGACAGCTTCAAATCTACAAATTGTTGCCTAAATCCATCCTGCATGAAATTGCATCAGTAGAGCATTCCTTCCAATGGTCAATCCTCAGGAGTCGGAGGTTAACCTGGAGACAGGACAATTTGCATCTGTGTTCTGAAACATATCAAATCTAACACAAATGTCCAAAAATACTCATAGTATTTTGATCTGCTACATGACTTCTTTTATCCTGAAAGATCTATATTTGAAATATATTCTACCTGTCTGATTTGAGATGGTCCCTTCTGGACAAGAGTCACATTGGTAGCAGCAGACCTGCTTGCCCTCTGGAACTCTTCTCCTCTCTCCTGCTTGGCATTTTTTCATGCCACACCTGGCAAAGGGCACCTTCTAAAAGAGAAAAGGGAAATGTCTGAGATGGTCTATACATTGATCATGAATCAAATATTCATGAATTTGCATTGACACTTCCACCTTCAGAAGAACTGGTTCTCCTTAGCATACCATCAACCAAGAAGAGCTCCTATGGAATTCAGACCAGTTACATTACTGCCTAACCAACTGGTGTTGTGGCTGGAAACTTGGTGCTTATATGTAAGAAAGCTAGAGATAGTCCTCTCTTCATGACTCTAATTTGGCAGTTCTGTTACTAAGCAAATGATAATTAACACAAACATCATGTGATTGCTCCACTTAGTGATGGCAATTTCAGGAGTCCTTACTGCAGCTGTTAAATGAATTCTGTGCCATTAGCTGAGGATTCAACATGATATAGTCCATTTCTTGTATGGTCACTCCTGGTCCTGCACCTCATTTCTTCCTAGGCAAGAGACTGAATCCCATTCAACTCTGCCACTCATCTATTTCCCCTCCCTGATTCTGCTCTTTTGGCCACAATGCACAGCATAAAGAATCCCTATCAAGCCTTGGTTACATCATGCAAAGATGCCCCAAATCATGAAAAATGGACCCAGAATTACAGGGCACCAAGAAGCCTTAGAGCTGCGGGATGTCAAGAAAACCCTGCCAAATCACCACAGCCACACAGTGCAAAACTACAACCACAACCACCACAACCCAGACCAACGGCATGTCACAAAGTTTCATCTGCCCAAATCTAGTTGCAGCCACCCTCATCAGTCTACACTGTAAATCCCCTGGCACCATGTGCTCCACCATCTCAGCTGACTACTACCATTTTCTTGATCCTACTGTAGACAATACAATGGCCGGGTTTGCCCTTTGCGAAGCAGATGTTGGCTATATGAGAACTTTTCCCCAAGTCTTTTGGGTAAACCACTGTAAGCAACCTTGCAAAAAAGGCCTTGCATAGCTAGAAGCTGCCTTAAGAAGAACCAGGCTGGGTATGCATTATCAGCAGAGGGATCAAGAAGATTCCAAAGGTCTTCTCATGGTAGAAGAGCCAATTTGCTAAAAGCTGCAAAGAGATGGGGGTGGGGGGAGAAAGTGGCTTTGATTATTGCAAGGGCAATAGACTAGACTAGACTAGACTAGACTAGACTAGACTAGACTAGATTAGACTAGATTAGATTAGACTAGACTAGACTAGAATAGACTAGTTGGAAGAGGCCTTGGAGGTCTTTTAGTCCAACCCCCTGCTCAGACAGGAAACCCTATACCATTTCAGACAAATGGTTGTCTAGTCTCTTCTTAAAAACTTCCAGTGTTGGAGCATTCACAACTCCTAGGTGCAAGTTGTTCCACTGAGTAATTGTTCTAACTGTCAGCAAATTTCTCTCCTTGATTAGTTTCCATCCCTTGCTTTGTGTCCTGCCTTTTGGTGCTTCGGAGAATAGCTTGACTCCCTCTTCTTTGTGGCAACCCACAAATATATTGAAAGGCTGCTATCATGTCACCCCTGGTCCCTTCTTTCCATTAAACTAAACATACCCAATTTCAGCAACCATTCCTTATATGTTTTAGCCTTCAATCCCTTAATCATCTTTGTTGCTCTTCTCTGTACTCTTTCTAGAGTCTCAACATCTTTTTTACATCATGGTGACCAAAACTGGATGCAGTATTCCAAGTGTGGCCTCACCAAGGCATTGTAAAGTGAGTATTAACACTTCACACAAACTTGATTCTATCCCTCTGTTATCCTCTCTGATGGTCAATAATATGAGGACTGGGGATAAGTACCATTCATTCAGTACCACTGTAACTTCAAATAGTCATTGAACAAGTGGCTACTCAAAGAGGACCACCTGGAATCTTATTCTTGCACTGTGCCTTCAAGCTACAGCTTTTTATAATCATAATATTCAAACTAAGCAGGAATGATTCATAGAATTTACTGTTGCCTTCTTCTAATTGCAGAATGAGACAACCACAGCCAACTCGCTACAGACAACTCATTATGGCCAACTTGCTGTGGAATACCTCGTTGCAGTATTCAACATATAGAGAAGTTAAATTAATTTCTACAGACCCATGGCCACTAATAATAAAATAATAATAAAATAAACTCAATCCAGTAGTAGAAGAAATGACAATAATTTTGACAAAAATAAAAGAACTGAATGAAACAATGAATACAACATTGAATTGCCTGCCATGGAGAATTGTCCCACAGTGAGTTGGCCATGGCAACCTGGCTATGGCAAGGTGACCATGAGTTATTCTAGATCCATCTAATTGCACCTGGGTTTCATTTAGAATATTTTTTCCAATCCCAACCCTTATTGGACGTGGCAAAAATCAGACATGAATCTTTTACATGAAAAGCAGAACTTTCACAGCAAGGCTGCCATATCTTCTGATTCGATAAAAAAAAATTCCAATGAGGAAGACCCTCTTCATCCCTAGGAAAGAATAAGTGTTTCTCTGAATTCAGAACATTTCTTTCTAGCCCACCTTTGTGGCCCAGATGATTGAATCAGAATTGATAGTAAACTCCTGGCCTGGGGAAGCTCCAGGATCTATTCGGCCAATTTTCGTAGGGACAAACGATAGATTGGGGTGGAGAACCCAGTTGAGAATCTCATAATGAGCAGATCCCAGTCCATTTTCTGAGAAGACGACTTCATCTCCAGCACTGTTGTTGAACTGGACTTTCCTCAAATAAGGAAGAAGCTGAAGGAAAAGAGATTTTCAGAAATTAGAGCAATCACTCAATCAATCAGAATAGAGGTGGAAGGTATCTTGGAGGTCTTTTAGTCCAACCCCCTCCTCAGGTAGGAGACAAGTGGCTATCCAGTTTTTTCTTAAAGACTTTTAATGATGAAGCACTCACCGCTTCTGAAGGCCAGCTGTTCTACTGGTTAATTGTTTTCACTGTTAGGAAGTTTCTCCTTAATTCCAGGTTACTTCTCTCCTTGATTAGTTTCCATCCATTGTTTGGATTTCCACTGGAATGGTGGGTTTTTTTAAGCAGCTTCCAGAAACATTCAGAGTGGTTGGAATCTCCATTGGCTAATGGGCTTAGTATGTTTCTAAGCCTGATGCCAGGACCCACCCCAAACCACGTCTTAGGAAGACAAAACTCTTGGAGTCAAATCTTAGTCCAAAAGAAATCTTTACTATGACATGCTTGGTTGTAGGAATACAAGACAGGACTTAATATTGTTCTACAAACTAAACCCTTATAAAGAGTTCCTGGATCAACCCCCCCCTTAACCCCATTTGGTCAGTCCCCCATCATTTACCTCGTATCATCCCTTTCGTGGGAAAAAGGAACTTAGGACCTTTTACATTTATTGCTCTCTTCCGTGACACAAGCCAGATGCTCCTACCCTAACCCCCCCCCCTTTTGTTCCCCCAGTTCAAAAGGCTTCTCTTTTCCTTTGAAATGCCTAATACAGGCTCAATACACATCCCTCCTCCTCGGGAGATGGCAGGATCCATGGAATAATGTTTTAAACATACATTTATGAATATGATACAAATGGATTCTGACACCTGAACTAACTTTCCCCTGGCTTTGAGAAAGTTCTCAAAATTGACCTCTTTGATCTCTGGAAAAGGACTTGCAGGAAGGTTTGAAGAAGAGCGTAGAAACTGATTGGTGAATCATCAGCTGGCAGGTGGGGGCAAGCAACAAGCAAGCATGCTGTAGAAAATCAGCCATTCTTGCACGGGCTCACTACAAACAGCAGCATGACAAAGTACCAACAATAGTGCACTGAAATATCTGCAAGTAATATCTTGTGTCTGCAAGCAAGAACTGGTAGGACTACAAAATAGATCAAGTAATAGAAAATGAACTGCTGGGTTGGCAGGAGCTCACCTCATCTCATAGCAGCAACCAGGTCTCCAATGTGACCCTGCTGATTGTCAGCTCAGCATTCTAACCATATGAGCCACATGCTCCCATGAAAAAGCAAAAGTGCTCTGGGAGTTTAGGATGCAAACAGACAGATACCTACCATATAACACCTCGGACTAAAACTGCTTCACAGGTTCACAAGAGAAGCTACACTTAATGAGCCACCTAGGAAAAAGGATTTAGGAGCTGGAACATTTACATCCCAATGACTTTCTGCCTACTCACCAAACAAACCTATTTGGATTAGGTATGATATCTGGTTGACTGAGAATCTTCATCATACATCCAATCATCAGAAAAACCACTGGAATAATAGACCGGATTATTCTGTGGCTAATTCTAACCAAGACATCATCATCATCATCATCATCATCATCATCATCATCATCATCATCATCATCATCATCATCATAATAATAATAATAATAATAATAATAATAATAATAATAATAATAATAATAATAATAATAATAATAATAATAATAATAATAATAATAATAATTTTATTTGTATACCGCCCTTCTCCCGAAGGACTCAGGGCAGTGAACAGGGCAATACATGTTAAAAGACAAGAATACAAAAATTAAAAGAGATTAAACAAGATGCCCAAAAACTATAACAATAAGTTAAAATACATAAAAAGCTATAAAACCCAAACCCATCCCCCATCAGGCCAGGCCGGCTTGTTCGAACAGGTAGGTCTTTAGATCGCGCCGGAAGGAGCGAAGGTCGGGCGCCATCCGGAGCTCAACCGGGAGATGGTTCCATAAATCCGGCGCGCCCACAGAGAAGGCCCTCCCCCTGGGGGCCACCAGTCGACATTCTCTGACCGGTGGCACCCTGAGGAGACCCTCTCTGTGGGGGCGTACTGGGCGGAGGGAGGTTGACGCTGGCCGCAGGTGTTGCCATAGATAATCCGGACCCATGCCATGTAGGGCTTTGTAGGTCATTACCAGAACCTTGAATCTCACCAGGAAGACAACTGGGAGCCAATGCAGCTCGCGGAGCAGGGGTGTAACATGGGAGTATCGGGAGACTCCCAACTCCCAACTTAAGAGCAAATGCATATAAAGCCCGAATTGAGAAGGCAGCAATGGACAATGTGCCACCTCTGCCAAGAAGCTGAAGATATAGTGGACCACCTGATTGGTTGCTGCTTTGTATTTTGTTCTCTTCTCCAGCCCTTTCTCTTTTTTTCTGTTGTCCCCACGGTCCCTTCCAACTCTATTATTCTACGTTGTCTCCATGTCCACTATCTAGACTTTTTGTCTTTTTTTTTTAATCAACAGTTGATTATTCTGGGGTGTTATATGGCAGGTGCCTGTCTGTTTGAATTCTGATGTACCGGAATATTTTAGATTCTTTATCTTCTATTACTTTTTTCTATCTTATGGCCCTTTCACTTCTTGCCTGCAGGCAAATGATCCTCTTGCAGGGCTTCAAATGCATTGTTGTTACATTGTCATGCCATTGGGTGATCTTTTTACATTTTAGATTCAGGCTACACACTGAAGAAAATGGAAGTGATTCTGTAAATATGCCTACTAGGACTTCAGTTGTCCTGTCAAAGCATCTTGCATTAATATATCCAAATCTGAATCTCTGAATCTCATTATAGGAGGGTCTTCCTTATATGAATCTTATGGGCAACTGTTTTATTTTAATTCTCTTTTCTCCCCTCTACTGCTTTTAACAAACATTAAAAACCTATTACTGTTCTTTAATTGCTTTTTAAAATCCATTCTGAGATTCATTCATAGGTTATTATTGAGATATTGGTGGAGCAGTGGGCTAATGCCTCCTTAAGTAACACCAGCTGCCTGCAATTAGTGCAGGTTCGCATCCCACCAGGCTCAAGGTTGACTCAGCCTTCCATCCTTCCGAGGTAGGTAAAAGGAGGACCCAGATTGTTGGGGGCAATTAAGCTGACTTTGTAATAATGCTGCTTGGGGGGGGGGGGGCGAAAGCCCTGGTAAGCAGGCATATACAGAGAATGAAGGCTATTGCTAAGCTTGTAAGCCGCCCTGAGTCTTCGGAGAAGGGCGGGATACAAATGGGATTAAAATAAAATAAATAAATAAAAAATATTTAATCACTACTTTTTCTAGCAGATTAACAGAGTTGGACGGGATCTTGTAGGTCATCTAGTCCAACCCCCCGCCCAAGCAGGAGACCCCACACCATTTCTGACAGATGGCAGTCCAATCTCTTCTTGAAAGTTTCCAATGATGAAGCTCCCACAACTTCTGAAGGAAAACTTTTCCATTGGTTGATTGTTCTCACTGTCAGAAAATTCCTCCTTATTCCTAGGTTGAATGTCTCCTTCATCAGTTTCCATCCATCATTCCTTGTCTGGCCTTCAGATGTTTTGGAAAATAGTTTGACCCCCTGTGGCAGCCCCTCAAATATTGGAACACTGCTATCATGTCTCCCCTGGTCCTTCTCTTCACTAGACTAAACATGCCGAATACTTGCAACCATTCATTGTATGTTTCAGTCTCCAGTGCTCTAATCATCATGGTTGCTCTTCTCTGCACTTTTTCTAGAGTCTCAATATCTTGTTTATAGTATGGTGACCAAAACTGGATGCAATATTCCAAGTGTGGTCTTAATAAGGCTTTATAAAGCAATACTAATAATACTAATAATACTAATAATACTAATACTAATACTAATAATAAGAATAAGAATAAGAAATAATGTTGGAAGGGACCTTGGAGGTCATCTAGTCCAACCCCCTGCTCAGGCAGGAAACCTTATACCATTTCAGGCAAATGGCTGTCCAGTCTCTTCTTAACAACCTCCAGTTTTGGAGCTTTCACAACTTCTGGAGTTCCACTGGTTAATTGTTCTATCTGTCAGGAAGTTTCTCCTTAGTTCTAGGTTGCTTCTCTCCTTGACTAGTTTCCATCCGTTGCTTCTTGTCCTGCCTTCAGGAGCTTTGGAGAACAGCTTGACTCCCTCTTCTTTGGGGCAGCCCCTGAGATACTGGAACACTGCTATCATGTCACCCCTCACCCTTCTCTTCGTTAAACTACACATACCCAATTCCAGCAACCGTTCCCTATATGTTTTAGCCTCCAGCCCCCTAATCATCTTTGTTGCTCTTCTCTGTACCCTTTCTAGAGTCTCGACATCTTTTTTACATCGTGTGACCAAAACTGGATGCCGTATTCCAGGTGCGGCCTTACCAAAGCATTACCAAAAGCCTTACCAAATAGAATAGAATAGAATAGAATAGAATAGAATAGAATAGAATAGAGCCAGCCGTGTGCTGCAGCTGCCAAAAAAGCCAAAACAGTGCTAAGCTGCATTAACAGAGGGATAGAATCAAGATCACGCGAAGTACTAATACCACTTTACAATGCCTTGGTAAGGCCACACTTGGAATACTGCATCCAGTTTTGGTCACCACAATGTAAAAAAGATGTCAAGACTCAAGAAAGGGTACAGAGAAGAGCAACAAAGATGATTGGGGGACTGGAGACTAAAACATGTATGGAAAGGTTGCTGGAATTGGGTAGGTGTAGTTTAACGAAGAGAAGGGTGAGGGGTGACATGATAGTAGCGTTCCAGTATCTCAGGAGCTGCCACAAAGAAGAGGGAGTCAAGCTATTCTCCAAAGCACCTGAAAGCAGGACAAGAAGCAACGGATGGAAACTAGTCAAGGAGAGAAGCAACCTAGAACTAAGGAGAAACTTCCTGACAGTTATAACAATTCACCAGTGGAACAACCTGCCTCCAGAAGTGGTGAATGCTCCAACACTGGAAGTTTTTAAGAAGAGACTGGACAGCCATTTGCCTGAAATGGTATAGGGTTTCCTACCTTAGGGGGTTGAACTAGATGACCTCCAAGGTCCCTTCCAACTACTTCTTCTTCTTCTTCTTCTTCTTCTTCTTCTTCTTCTTCTTCTTCT
>JAKJMR010038137.1:0-18088 GCA_024449315.1 Daboia siamensis | reverse complement strand
ATAAATAAATAAATAAATAAATAAATAAATAAATAAATAAATAAATATTATGGTCTATCAAAAAGAACAAATCATTCTTCATTCATGATGATCCTGAGATTAGATTAAATAGAGACAAGAGTCTGTTTGGCTCCAAAAGGGGGGGAAAGGCGTCTCCAGACTTTGGACACTTCCATTATTGTGCTTTTTAGTAAGGTTGTCAACTCTATTTTTTCACACTTTATATTGCAATCCTCAACAGACTGGTAGATGTATTAAACAGCTATCCTGTTGTTTTCTGGTCTGCACATTATCTACTGATGTGTGCTGAGAAGGTCACAGGTCATAAAAAAGGAGATTAAAACAAGCACTTTGCATTCTAAGAGAGAAAGATCTCTTTTCCTAATCAGAAGTGAATTACAGGAAATTGATTCCAAGAGGAGAAAGGAAACAAGATCCAGATCTAAAATAGCACTCTTTGCCTCAATGTCTCTGCTTTGTACTTCATATTCACTTTTTTAACCTTTTGATACATGAAAGAATTAACAAACATGGATAGACAAATGAGTAAGCACCCCAGAGTTATAGTAATAGCATTTAGCAATAGCTCTGAGACTTATATATCACATCACAGTGCTTTACAGACCTTTCTAAGTGGTTTACACTTTCTCCCAACAATCTGAGTCCTCATTTTACTGATCTCAGAAGGATGGAAGGCTGAGTCAACCTTGAGCCAGTGAGAATCAAACTCCCAAACTGCTGGCAGTCAGCAGTAAGCAGAAGTAGCCTGCTGTACTGTATTCTAACCACTACGCCACCACAGTTCATAGGCAGATTTGAAGGGGTGTCTTGCCTAGTTCTCCAGGAAGCCAAAGACCTAGGACGAGCACTCTGAGTTTGTAGTTTTCTGGGCAGGCTAAGAATATCTTGCCTCCAGAATTTGTGGGCGCTCCATCACTGGAGGTCTTCAAGAAGAGATTGGACAGACATTTGTCCAGAATAGTATAGGGTCTTGAGCAGGGAGCTGGACTAGAAGACCTCAACTATGATTCTATGTTCTATGTTCCTCTTTCCCCAACAGATCTATCAATTTCCTGGGATTGATAGTGCTGACAGAAGAAGCGCACCTTAATAATAAAAATTAAAGCTTGGACTTTTATACCCCATGCTTTTAGGAAAACATTGTTACTTGGTTTTCCTTAGGAGTTGTGAGACTCTGAGTGAAAGTTTAATAGGTTTCTATCTTCACTCGTCCATCTCCAGGGTGTGGTGCTCATCTCCATTTCTTAGCCAAGGGGGCCAGCATTGTCTGAATGCATTTCTGAATGCATTCGTACCTTTTGTCGGCGTTAACTTCCCATCGTCCTGTGCGCTCCCATAGAGAGGGCCTCCTCAGGGTGCCGTCGGTCAGGGAATGTCGACTGGCAGCTCCCAGGGGGAGAGCATTCTCTGTGGGCTTGCCTGCCCTCTGGAACCAGCTTCCTGTTGAGCTCCGGATGGCTCCCAACCTTCGCTCTTTTCGCCGTGACCTGAAGACTTGGTTATTCAAACTTGCCGGCCTGGACTGAGGGATTGGGGTTTTAGATTTTAAATTTTAAATTTTAAATTTTAGAATGTGTTTTATTCTTTAGGGCTACTTGGTTTAATTTATTTTAACTTTTGTATATTATGTGTTGTATATAGTGTTTTAATTGCCCTGTACACCGCCCTGAGTCCTTCGGGAGAGGGGCGGTATATAAATCCAAATAATAATAATAATAATAAAATAATAATATACCAAAGGTGCATGAAATGCTGTTACAGTTTCACTGAAGTATTTTTTTTTTATCTACATGCATTTGCATACTTCCAAACTGCTAGGTGGGACTAGCTTATAAAAAAGGTAAAGGTTCTCCCACACATGCGTGCTAGTTGTTTCCGACTCTAGGGGCCATTGCTCATCTCCATTTCAAAGCCGAAGAGCCAGCGTTTGTCCGAGGAAGTCTCTGTGGTCATGTGGCCGGCATGACTAGTTGCCAAAGGCACACGGAACGCTGTTACCTTCCCACCGGAGTGGTCCCTATTTTTCTACTTGCATTTTTACATGCTTTCGAACTGCTAGGTTGGCAGAAGCTGGGATGAGTAACAGGCGCTCACTCTGCTATGCGGCACTCGGGATTCGACCCCCCAAACTGCTGACCTTCCGATCGACAAGCTCAGCATCCTAACCCACTGAGTCACCATGTCCCTTAACTGCTTATAGGGACCCATAAATTGTGCCCTGAAAATACCCCCCATTAAATAGTCAAGGAGCAAGAATGGTGGCTTATGTGGAACAGAAATTTTAAATAGTTTGTTGAGAACAATGAATACTCTGAGGCATGTCAATCATAACAGACATGACAAAATGATTTAATATTTTGGTCTACTAAATGGCTTCTTTGATCCTGGAAAAACTACATAGAAGCCTGCTCTACCTGTCTGATTAGAAATGCTCCCTTCTGGACAAGGTGCACATTGGTAACAGCAAACTGGCTTGCCCTCTGGGACGCTTCTCCTGTCTCCTGCATGACACCTCTTCATGCCACACCTGGCAAAAGGCTTCTTCTAAAAGAGAAAAGAGAATTCTCTGAGATAACCTACAGAATGAATATCCTTCATTTATTTGCTTCCACTTTCATTCGTTCATCTTCACAATGTCTTTAGAATAAATGGATCGCCAGGGTCTATGGAATTCCCAACCCACAATGGACGGTGGAGATTAGAACCGCCATCTTGACTTGCAAAGGAAGGCTGGAGTCATTCATCCACAACTTTTCAAAAAGAAAGAATCATGGCAGTACTACTGAATGGGAAAAGTCCTATCCTATGTTCCAAGAAGTTTCTCCCAATCTTAACCTTTCATGGACCTGCCACAAATCAGACATCAAAACAGTTACATACAACGCAGTTTTTTCAGCAAACGATTGCCATGTTTTCTGTTTAAATTAATGCATTTTTCCAGGATGAAGGAAGTTCTGCATCCCCAGCAGAGAATGAATCTTTCAATGAATTTACTTTTCCTTTCAGCTCACTTTTGTAACCCAGATGATTGCATCTGTGTTAATGGTGAAATCCTGGCCTGGGGATGCCCCAGGATTTATTTGCCCAACTTTCACAGAGATAAAAGATTGATTAGGTAAGAAAACCCAGTTGAGCAGATCATAATGAGCAGATCCCAGTCCATTTTCTGAGAAGAAGACTTCATCTCCAGCACTGTTGTTGAAGTGGATCCTCCTCAAATAAGGAAGAATCTGAAAGAAAAGAGACCTTCAGAAATTGGAGTATTTGGCTGAAAGCCATAAATGAGATACCATGGATTCTATGATTTTGTGATTGACATCATTGTAGGACAGGGGTGTCAAACTCAATTTCATTGAGGGTTGCATCAGCATGGCGGTTGTCCTCAGGGGGCCAGGTGGGTATGGCCAGGGTGGGCATGGCCTACTGGGTGGGCGTGGCCAGCTCTACATCGTTCGTATCAAGGGTGCCTATGGGGGCCTGGGCAGGAGTGGGACAGATCTGAGGGTCTCTGGCAGAAGGAGGGTCTCTGGGCCAGGGCCAAGGCAGTGGGGGCTGTTCCCTCACTGTTTCCAGGATGGCTTCATGGGCCACATGAAACCACTTCGCAGGCCGGATCTGGCCCCCAGGCCTTGTGTTTGACATGTCTGTTCTAGGAGATGGGTCTATATTTGAGAACCTAGTGGAGTTCCCTAAATAGAGATCTGAGCATCAGGAGTAACACTAAATGCCTAGGTACTTCCCAAACACTACAAAAGTTTCCATTTATCATGAACAAATGTGGTGGAATCACATAGAACACTAAGCCGAAGAAACATAAATCAAGGTTTACATGAATCAAGTTGAGTGTCTTTTAATAGATTGTATTAGGCTATATATTGATGGAAATTGAGTTTATTCTGCAAAGATGCCCACCAGGACCTCAATTTACTTGTTGAACTGTCTTGCAGAAACAACCAGATTGTCATCTGACACCTCTTTCCAGGAGTGGTCACCTCCTGAAGCTCAGGGAATGTGAAGAGCTTTCAGGACCTTATAGGAAGTTCTTTCCTCTATTTATCTTATGGACAATTTGTTTTTTGGGACGGGACCTTGGAGGTCTTCTAGTCCAGCCCCATCCTCCAGCAGCAAACTCTATACCATCAAATTCTGGGTGTGCAGTTAACAGCTAGGCTGACTTGGTCACTCAACAGTGAGACACTGGTGAAGCAGGGCCTGCATTTTCTGTGTCACATGAGAAATGTACATCTTCCTTTCCCTGTCCTTACCACTTTCTAAAGAGGGACAATCAAGTGTCAATGCTGTGACAAATCAAACTGAAGCCATTTTCATTTTGTCTTTGTTGCCATATTTCTTAGTTAGAAGGAGGAGGGGGATAATTCTCAGTTAGCCAAAACAATTCACATGGATGGGAACCAAGGTTGTTGCTGATAACATTTTGGCAGACTGGAGCAGTTGGGAGGAGTGCCCATGTTTTCTAACAATTGGTGAATGTGATTTATGACAGCAATTTGGGGTGGGAAATGTAACTTGTAACTTTGTAACCTAAGGGGAGGGGAATTTAGTTTTGGATTCACCTTTGTACATGCTGATATTTTGTTTCCAAAATAAAATGTCCTTTAAGAAAGAAATTTTTGCCTTGAAGTTCTTTTAAATGGTTTTATCTATTAGAACAATGACAATCGAGAGCATCCTGTCATATGGCATTACTGTCTGGTTCATAAGCGTCACTGCTTCAGATAGGAAGGCAGTGCAGAGGGTGGTAAGGATGGCAGAAAAGGTTATTGGCAGTTCCCACCCTTCCATTCAGGATATGGCATATAAGCGATGCTTGAGCAGGGTCCACAGGATTGTCTGGGATACTACACACCGTCTTCCCAACCTGTTTTCCTTATTACCTTCTGGGAGAAGGCTTTGTGGTATCCAAAGCAAAACATCCAGATTCAATCATAGTTTTGTTCCATACAATATCAACCTTGTGAACTCTGAAGCTTTCTCTTTCCATTATGTATTCAAGAAGGACAGTGATTAATATTTATATGCATTTATGTGTAAGGGTGTAGGTTTATACATATGTTGTGTATAGCATATTTAAATGTGTGTTATGTACATGTACACTTTGAGAACAAACAACTAAATTTCATTTTTAATGTGTGCCAGTGTGCCCACAGTAAAAAATGGCAATAAAGTTTATCTATCTATTTCAGACAAATGGTTGTCCAATCTCTTCTATTGGAGAACTCACAACTTCTGGAGGCAAGTCATTCTACTGATTAATTGTTCCCAATGACAGGAAATTTCTCCTTAGTTCTAGATTGGTTCTCTCCTTCATTAGTTTTCATCCTTGTTCTATCTTCAGGTTCTTTGGAGAATAAATTGACCCCTTCTTCTTTGTGGCAACCCCTTAGATATTGGAAGACTGCTATCATGTCACCACTAGTCCTTCTTTTTATTAAACTAGACATACCGAGTTCTTCATATGTTTTAGCCTCCAGGCCCCTAATCATCTTTGTTGCTCTTCTCTGTACTCTTTCTAGAGTCTCAATATCATTGTTATACTGTGGTGACCAAAACAGGATGCAATATTCCAAGAATGGTCTTACACAGTGCTTTTTTTGTAAAAGAAAAATGTGCTGGAACTCACACATGTCATACAACCCACCTTGCCTACCCTACAAGGTTCTATCCAAAAAAGGTGCCGGAACTCCGTTCTGAGCATTCTATGACAAAAAAAGCCCTGGTCTTACATTTGCTAAGTTCTTCTTAGTTATGTTGATATGGTTCCATAGAGGTATTTAATTGGTAATTCAAGAAATACATATAGAAAGCTTCCTTTCTAAGGATTTGTGGATTGGATATAAAATCACAGAGATTACCTGCCATGGCTGGACATTTGAGGTCTTCTTTCCAAGTCTCATCATGGTTTGTCTGGTTTTAGATCCATACATTATACGTAAGGCATGTGCCACAACATAAACACCATTGTAGATATTGTAACTTTCACCTGTCATGCTTGTGTCAAAAATGTATTTTGGCAGTTTCTGTAAATTTTCCTTTCCTGTGCATGTTCTTTTCCCTTTTTGAAAGATTTTGCCTGGTTTGGGCATCGTGCAGCCAAAGACCCTCTCCCACCACGGATAGAGATAAACATTCCCTTGTGTGTTCAAGGGGTCTAAAGTCAGGAGGAAGTGGCTGAATTCTGAGACATCCCCGGTGTGGTCCCTAAAATGCAAAGCCCCATGGAAAGGCTTTCCATTTCTCAATATGTCTTCAGACTTTCTCACATTAAGCTTCCAATGGGAAGTTAAGATCCAAACTTTCAGACATGATGTCTTTTTCATTTGTTCATAATTATACTGAGCCATCTGTACATTTGCAATACTAAGGCGGTCTCCAAACACAATAATCACTTCAGCTTTAGAAAAGGTTTTGAAAATTCTATCTGATTTGTACATTTGAATTCGATAATCAGATTTCATCATTTCAGTGAAGGCCAGGCAGATCTCCTTCTCCTTGAGCATTGGCATCAGAGATGAGATGAAATGTTGTCCACTGTCATCTTCAGGAGCCATAAGTCCAACCCAGTTCCACTGGAAATACAGGAGCAGCTGGACCAAACCCACATACTGAGGAAATTCGTTGGGATTAATCCGGAAGAAGGAAGGATAAACTCTTCTGTCTCCCTGAGTGAACTCAAAGCCAACACCGAGCTGGAGAAAGTGAGAATCCTCTTTAAAAGACAAGGTAAAGTTTTATGGCGACTTTAAGTATCACCATTGTATGGTTTATAACCCCACCAGTCAGACTGACTCAATTTGAGGAGCAAGCTTCATCTTCCTCCATTATTAGAAAGAGCCACCAGTTACCTATTTTCCCTGGGTGTATGTCAGAAGTCAAGATAAGAAGCCACCAGTATGATGGCTTTTTATACAAATTGCACTGAAAGGATGGCCGTGATTTTAGGAAGAATAAGTTGGGAAGGAATTCCTCTTGACGAGTATAGCATTTCAGAATTATCTCATTGCCAATCTCTTTGGAGTTATATTAAAACTTATCTTCACGTATAAAATATAAAAATGAATTCAACTCTAGCATGTCTTCTCTAAGTCACATATTCATGACCTGCCTGTCTTTGCAAATGCAGGCTTTCAGAATTATTATCTATCTCTTTGGGGTTATATAAAACATATCTTGAAACATTAAATATATAAATGAAGTCAGCTGTATCATAGATCTTTAAGTCACATAGACACCCCTTGGGTTTCCTCTTTGGCTTTTGTTTGTGCATCTGTTGTTTGTCTACTGCAGGGGTAGGCAACCTCGGCTCTTTTATGACTCATGGACTTCAACTCCCAGAATTCCTGAGTCAGCTATGCTGACTCAGGAATTCTGGGAGTTGAAGTCCATGAATCATAAAAGAGCCGAGATTGCCTACCCCTGGTCTACTGCATGCTGCATCCTATGGAAACTCCTTACCTGTGGGACCTTGAAGATGCTGAGGATGGAGGCCATAAGCTTTGCATATTTGGAGCTGAGATCACCAGTCACAGAGAGCAGAGTGTCCTGCTTGTCACATTTATAACCTGGAACCATTTGGCCTCTTGTGGAAAGCAAGGAGAGGCTGTTTGAGGAAACTGATCTCTCATCCTGGACATTGCTATAGACCTGGAAGCCAAGGGTGATGTTAGGGAGGAGAACGGAATCTTTGTTCACTTCTGTGACTGCAAATGCCAAAGCCATGAAGTGTTGGTAGTTCTTGGGTATAAAACTAGAGTGAAAAAAAAAATCAGAAATGTTGCGGACAATCTTTTATGTCCTGGCAGATTTTGAACTGCCTTATTTTGTGTGTGTGTGTTTGCTGGGGTTGTGCAGTGAGCCAAAACACATAGTTGTAGTTGATTGGTCAAAGACTGTTGCATGAGGCAATCTGTGCTGTGATTGGTTGCTGTGGGTATGAAGGGGGAGCTTCTCTATTTTCCCCACCTTTTTCTTCTGTATCCACTGTGATTTACCTCATGATTTACTTCAGTTTGCCTGATTATCTAGTTTGCTGTAAATATTGGTGTAAAATATATTTACATGAAACTACAAGTACATGTCAGTCTCTGTAACTTCATTTGGACAGCTGCTGCACAATTCCCTGACTTCACTTAATGTCCCTTTATTGTCCCTCTTTTCCAGTGGCTGAAATCCTTTCCATTTGGTCCTCTAGCACCCTAATCAATTTGGGCCCTTCCAGTGGTGGGATTCAAATATGTGAACAACCAGTTCTCTGTGTGGATGCTACTTCTGGAAGTCCATTCTGGGCCTTGACAACAAAAAATTAGCTATCGGTTCTGCTGAAGTGGTGCGAACTGGCTGAATCCCACCACTGGATCCTTCTTTGAACAGCTTTTTCAGGTCTGGTTAGCACTGCTTAGCAATAGCAATAGCACTTAGATTTATATACCACTTTACAGCCCTCTCTAAGTGGTTTACAGAGTCAGCATATTCCCCCAACAAACCCTCATTTTACTGACCTCAGAAGGACAGAAGGCTGAGTAAACCTTGAGCTTGTCAGAATCGAACTGATGCCAGTGAGCATAGTCAGCCTGCAATACTGTGTTCTAACCACTGCACCATCAGAACAAGAGACTGAGAGCAAGAGATGAGAGATAGATAGATAGATAGATAGATAGATAGATAGATAGATAGATAGATAGATAGATAGATAGATAGATAGATGAGTTAGTAATGGCACTTAGACTTATATATCACTTCACAGTACTTTACAGACCTCTCTAAGCAGATTACAGAGTCAGCATATTGTCCCCAACAATCTGGTTCCTCATTTTACCGACCTCAGATGGAAGGCTGAGTTAACTTTGAGCAGGTGAGAATTGAGCTGCCAAAATGCAGGGAGTTGGCAGACAGCAGAAGCAGTCTGCAATCCTGCATTCTAACTTTTGTTGCACCATGGCTCAGTACTAGACTATTAGCACGAGACTTCCATGGGAATCACAACACTGATTTACTGAAGATCATTATTCATGAGCACTGCTGATTCCAAAACCGAGTTTTGTCTTTTCTACATTACCCCACTTTGGTGAGGGATTGTGTTTTTATGAGTTTTTCTTCATGACTTTTCCATCAAAATTAATGTTACTTGTTCACTTCTGCACCAGGCCACCACAATTACAGAAACATGGTGGGATGGAACCCTCAAGTGGAACCCACAGCTAGAGGAATTTAAATTATTTAAAAGGAACAGATCAAACAAAAGAGGAGGTGGAGTTGCTCTCTCTATAAGAAATAACTACATCTCTACAGAAATAGAGAACAACAATGATGAAAACTGTCTTGAATGCATTTGGATCAATATAAAAGAGGGGAAAAATGACATTGCCATAAGTGTATACTATAGGCCACCCAACCAAACAGAGGATGAACTTTATGCAACTCAGCTAACTGACTATATGCTGTGGATATAATTTATTTGGACTTCAGTAAGGCATTTGATAGATAGATAGATTAGGAAAGAGTAGGAAAAGCAATACTGGGATACAATCCTCAAAATGGGATACAATCCTCAAAATGACAGAATGATCTCAGTTCGAATCCAAGGCAAACCATTCAATATCACAGTAGTTCAAGTCTATACCCCAACCACCGGTGCTGAAGAGGATGAAATTGACCGGTTCTATGAAGCCCTACAGCACCTTATAGAACTAACACCAAAAAATGATGTTCTTATCATCATGGGGGATTGGAATGCTAAAGTAGGAAACCAAAAGATAACCGGAATAACAGGCAAGTTTGGCCTTGGAGTACAAAATGAAGCAGGGCACAGGCTGATAGAATTTTGTCAAGAGAATACGATGGTCATAGCAAACACTCTTTTCCAACAACCCAAGAGACGGCTTTACACATGGACATCACCAGACAGTCAACACAGAAATCAGATTGACTATGTGCTCTGCAGCCAAAGATGGAGAAGCTCTATACAGTCAGTAAAAACAAGACCAGGAGCTGACTGTGGCTCAGACCATGAGCTTCTCCTTGCAAAGTTTAGGCTTAAATTAAAGAAAGTAGGGAAAAGCGTTACGCCAGTCAGGTATGAATTAAATCATATCCCTGTTCAATATACAGTAGAGGTGACAAATAGATTTAAGGAATTAGATCTGATAGACAGAGTGCCTGAAGAACTATGGACAGAGGTTCATGACATTGTACAACAGGTAGCAACCAAAACCATCCCAAAGAAAAAGAAATGCAAGAAAGCAAAATGGCTGTCTGAGGAAGCTTTGCAAATAGCTGAGGAAAGGAGGGAAGCGAAAGGCAAGGGAGAAAAAGAAAGATATGCCCAATTAAATGCAGAATTCCAAAGAATAGCTAGAAGAGATAAGAATGCCTTTTTAAATGAACAATGCAAAGAAATAGAAGAAAACAATAGAATAGGGAGGACCAGAGATCTTTTCAAGAAAATTGGAGAGATGAAAGGAACGTTTCATGCAAAAATGGGCATGATAAAGGACCAAAATGGCAGGGACCTAACAGAGGCAGAAGAGATTAAGAAGAGGTGGCAAAATTACACAGAAGAACTATACAAGAATGAGCTTAACGTCCTTGATAATCACAATGAGGTGGTCACTGACCTCAAGCCAGACATCCTAGAATGTGAAGTGAAGTGGGCCTTAGAAAAGCTAAGCAACAACAAAGCTAGTGGAGGTGACAGTATTCCAGCTGAGCTATTCAAAATCTTAAAAGACGATGCAGTAAAAGTGCTACACTCAATTTGCCAGCAAATTTGGAAAATTCAACAGTGGCCACAGGATTGGAAAAGATCAGTTTACATTCCAATTCCAAAGAAAGGCAGTGCCAAAGAATGTTCAAACTATCGCACCATTGCACTCATTTCTCATGCTAGTAAAGTTATGCTTAAAATTCTACAAGCTAGACTACAGCAGTATGTGGATCGAGAACTACCAGAAGTACAGGCAGGATTTCAAAGAGGCAGAGGAACTAGAGATCAAATTGTTAACATACGCTGGATCATGGAGAAAGCTAGAGAGTTCCAGAAAAACATCTACTTCTGCTTCATTGACTATGCTAAAGCCTTTGATTGTGTGGATCATAACAAACTGTGGCAAGTCCTTAAAGAGATGGGCATACCAGACCATCTTATTTGTCTCTTGAGAAACCTATATGCGGGCCAAGAAGCAACAGTGAGAACTGGACACGGAACCACTGATTGGTTCAAAATTGGGAAAGGAGTCCGGCAAGGCTGTATACTGTCACCTTGCCTATTTAACTTATATGCAGAGCACATCATGAGAAAGGCAGGGCTAGATGAATCAAAAGTTGGAATTAAGATTGCCAGAAGAAACATCAACAACCTAAGATATGCAGATGATACCACTCTAATGGCAGAAAGTAAAGACGAACTAAAGAGCCTCTTGTTGCAAGTGAAGAAGGAGAGTGCAAAACTTGGGTTGAAACTAAACATTAAGAAAACCAAGATCATGGCATCTGGCCCTCTCAATTCCTGGCAAATAGATGGGGAAGAAATGGAGGTAGTGACAGATTTTATTTTCCTGGGCTCCAAGATCGCTGCTGATGGGGACTGTAACCAAGAAATTAAAAGACGCTTGCTCCTGGGGAGGAAAGCCATGGCAAATCTAGACAGCACACTAAAAAGCAGAGACATCACCCTGTCAACAAAAGTGCGTATAGTCAAGGCTATGGTCTTCCCAGTTGCAATGTATGGCTGTGAAAGTTGGACCATAAGAAAGGCTGAGCAATCAAACTGGGACAGAGAATGAGGTGGCTGGATGGAGTCACTGAAGCAGGAGGCGTGATCCTAAATGGACTCCAGAAGATGGTAGAGGACAGGAAGGCCTGGAGGAACATTGTCCATAGGGTCGCGATGGGTCAGACATGACTTCACAAGTTACAGCAACAACAACAACAAAATTATTATTGTTGTTGTTTTCTAATGCATTGTCCCTTCTCACTTTGTATTTCTATTTTTTGTTCTCTTCTTCCTGGTGAAGAGTGCTGGAAGGATTGAGGATTCTAATCTAATTCTTGAACTGGATTCTTTATTGAAGAAAGTACAAAGTTTTGAATTACACTAGGATTAGGACATTGTAGACATCACTACACCGAATGTAGTCCCTCAAGAAAGAACAAAGCAAAAAATAATAATTATATCTTTCTGTTCAAGGTGAAACTTACTAAAAGGAGACAAAATGAAGAAATGGGTGTTGATCAAAGTTTGGTTGCATGGGTGCAATAATTGCAAGTGGTAAATTCCCACCAATAATAAGGTTACCAGGTCTATAATAGCCTTTCTGATTCTGGAAAGGGTTTCTCAACATACATATGGTTTTCATCCTCTTTGCAGAAGTTGGAGGGAGGAACCAGAAGAGCAGCAGCAGGAGGAGGAGAGGCAGCCCAGTCATTCTCATCACCTTCCCTCTTAGATCAGAAATCAAGATTCTGCAGAAGGTAAATTGCAGGTAGCACTTGAAATCCCTGCAGAGCTCCAGCACAAAAGAGACAGGTCATGTCACCTGGATACAAATTTATATGAAACATGTTTCCTCTTGCCTGTATTTGGACTTTGACCAAACAGTAAATTAAAGCCAGCTGAGTCAACAAATCCAGGTGTCAGCTCTTTGCAACACCAGGTAAGGTGACATGTCTCACCTCCAGTGGGAGATCTCAGGATGTTTTTTTTTTTTAAAGAAGATTTTATCTTGGAAGTTTTTTGTGGGTAGAAATCCACAGGGGATACATTAAAAACTACTATTGATCTGATAATTGCATGGAAAAACATTTGTCCTATCTACACACTTACTCTTACTCTTATCTTACTCTTCACACACCAGATGGGGAAAAACATGCTTGTAACTCTTTTTGTTAATCCACAGAGCAGACTGATTTGACAGTCAACTAAGAACTCCCTAGCCAGCAAGCTGGATGGGCAATTCTAGAAGTTGAAGTCCATGTTTCTTATAGTTACCAAGGTTGTGAAACAATACTCTAAAAGGTTTTTTCCCCTCTCACTTCATGTATACTATGTTGAAAAACAAAGGGACTAGGATGAAGTCTTTAACTTTAATGTCTCTCCTTCTAGCTTCAAGTATACAATACATTTATTCGGCTTGCCAAATGCTTTGCTGAAGTCAAAATACTCTATATAGTAGATATGACAAATGAGCCCATAATTTCTGTTGCTAAGTGAAACATTTGTTAAGTGAGTTTTGCCCCATTTTGCAACTTTTCTTGCCATAGTTTTTTAAGAAGAGACTGGACAGCCAAATGGTATAAGGTTTCCTGCCTGAGCAGGGGGTTGGACTAGATGACCTCCAAGGTCCCTTCCAACTTTGTTATAATAATAATAATAGCTGTTAAGTGAATCACTGCAGCTGGTAAATGAGTACCAAGGTTGTTAAATGAATCAGGTCTCCCATTGACTTTGCTTGTTAGATGGTTACAATAGGGCAGGGGTGTCAAACTGCCGGCCCGCGGGCCGGAGCGTCACGGAGAAACCGCGCCCATCCCATTGCTGGCAATGGGAAAAAGTTCCGATACGTCGCGTGACGTCATGTGATGTCGCGAGTTTGACATGTCTGCAATAGGGGATCACATGACCCTGGGACCCTGCATAAATATGAGTCAATTGCAAAGCATCTGAATTTTGATGATGTGACCATGGGAATGCTGTGATGGTCATCAGTGTGAAAAACAGTCATAAGTCACTTTTTCCAGTGATGTTGTAACTTTGAATGGACACTGTTGTAAATCAAGGAGTATCTGTATTTCCTTGCATTTCCATGGACAAGTCAAGTGGGAAAAATAAATTGAAAATAAATTAATAGGGAGCTGAGCAAAACATCTGGGGTCTATGGAAACAAAGGTACTTAAAAATACTGACACTGAACCCAAACTGACATATTTTAACGAGTCTTTTATTTTTAAAAAATAAAGTGGGAAAATATCCTGCTAGAAATTATTATCCACAACATTGACATCAAAGTTTATTTCCAAGTTGATCATGGGGTCTCACTGGGAACAATTGGAATTAATGAAAAGTGAAAGACGGAGGGAATATTTAACAGATGTTTTCTTCTTAGACATGTAACTTGATTTACAAATATTTAATGAAAAAGCACTTAGAAATCAAATGAAATACAAAAATGCCCCCAAAAAAGAAAAGTTCCCACTTCCTGCATTAGTTAGAGATTCTTTTTTCTTATGACATTTTCTCTACAATTCAGATGGGAATCTAAGTAGGATAATGTAGCATTGGGGGGGGGGGGGAATGCAGACTAAGAGACTAGCCCCAGAAACCAAGATGGAGAAGATCTCCACAGCCACAATGGACTTTCCTATATCCCGCCCTTCTCCAAAGACTCAGGGCGGCTTACAATTTTAAGCACAAATCAATGTGCTTAGCAATAGCCTTCATTCTATGTATATGTCTGCTTATTAGGGCTTTCCCCCCCCCCCAAAGCAGAATTATTACAAAGTCAGCTTATTGCCCCCAACAATCTGGGTCCTCATTTTACCTACCTCGGAAGGATGGAAGGCTGAGTCAACCTTGAGCCTGGTGGGACTCGAACCTGCACTAATTGCAGGCAGCTAGTGTTACTTAAGGAGGCATTAGCCCACTGCTCCACCAAGGCTCATAAATCTTAATAAACATATCATATGGTTACATAGAAAGAGAGAAAGAAAGAAAATGGTCCTATATATATTTGCCTTTTCTTTTAAGTACCTTTATTTAGCCAAATTAGTTTCCCAGCTTTCTCCCTGAGTAAAGACCACCTTCCACATAATTTACGTGTACACTTCTTTTTCATTTCCATCTGGATGGGTAACTTTTTAATTTGTTTTTAACTTTTATATCTGTATTTTTTAATTACCCTGTAAACCGCCCTGAGTCCTTTGGGAAAGGGCGGTATATAAATGTAATAAAATAAATAAATAAATAAACTTCTTTTGATCCCAGGCTTTTAACAATCTCCCTAAAGTAGACATCGGCAGGGCCTTGGACTCAGAGCTTCCCATATTTTCAGACAAGACTCTGACCCTTGTTCCTGTTACATGCAGTGAGATTCTCTCCTTGACTCTCAAGCATCTGCAGAGTGAATGTCTCTTGGAGTCCAGATCCTCTCATTCTCTTTTGTTTCTCAGGCTTCATGATGGTTCCATATTTTTGAGCCCTGGACCAATGATTCTGGCCTAAAGAGATGTTTGAACTGTGGGGCCTTTCTAAGAATAAAGACACTGTTTTATCCTCAAGAGGACTAAAAATATTGTGTACCATTCGTCACTTCGATTTTTCTCTTGTGCAATACATGCCTTACAATCTGGCTATTCTGTGGGGCTTGGCTGTGGACACTTGGGTGATGCTGGAAGGCCTCACTTGAAGCAAAGCAAAGGTAATTCACCACCAATCCCATCAACTGGACATACCAAATACCTGAGTTGGGTGTGCATGACACATTTAACTGGCTCCCACGTTTGGGGGAATGAACGGTAAATTTGCCACACAGGTTGAGTTGACCTAAGCTCCCCCAAAGCTAAGATTAAAGCAAGTTATGTGAATGGAGCTGCTTGCTCTTTAACTGATCCAGTTATGGGCATCCTGGGAAAATAGGGAATTTGTTTGCACCTTTGAAAAGTTCCATTCCCAATCTATCAATCCTGCAATTTGTTGATTAAAGCCAAAAGTTGGATCAGGGCTCAGCAGGGAATGGAGTATCTGGAGGTTGAAATCCACACATCTTAAACTTGCCAAGTTTGAGAAAAACATCTGGGTCACCAACTTTAAAAAATGCATTGTGTGATCTACAAATCCAATTCTGAAGGCAGAAAAGTTAGCCTGTTGCACTGATTGATCACGATGCTTTATTAAAAATATTGCTTAATAATTATACTCAAGTCTGATTGAGTGATTGATTGATGGATTGACTGACTGGAGTTTGTTAACCACTTGAGTCAACAAGTTTTTAAGTGTATTGGCAGACAGAGAGAGAAGAGGGGGTCTATGCTGCTACTGGTCTCTCTCCCCCCCACCCCCTGCACCCAAATGCTTAGTACTTGATATAGGAAAGAGTCACATCTCCATCAATCTCTATGGTGCAAATGTCTTCAATAGGGACATAACGGTGGACAAAGTTGAAGAAGGGTTGGCCATTGACGTAAACCTTGAACTTGTGGTTGTCACAGTGGATTAAGAGCTGGGAAAAGAGGAAGAATGTTAGTGTGACAAATCAGCACATCTGGATAACCTTTGATCCTCTGGTAAGGGGTTCTGCAGTCCACACCATCCACAGCTTGCATTAAAATCAAAAAGTACCAACAATACATACGAAATGGGGCTTCATTGGGGAGGGGGGACTCACAACTACCACATTGTTTTCTCTTCTTCCCACAAAGCCCCAAGGACAATTTTCCAGGAGAGAGAGGTAAAAACAGGATTCTGAATGACCCAAAGGTGCTTTCAGATCCAGCTGCTTTTTGAAATGCACCGTTAGGACAACCGTGACCTGGATGATTGAGAATCTCCATAGATTCTGAATGACCTTCTAGAGAGGCCATTTCACTCTTCTCCACTAGAGGAGGTATTCATCCCATTAGCATTCCAGAAGCTCAGATTTTAATTCCTAGATCTTGTGCTAGCTGGGAATTATGGGAGATGGAGTCTTACACCTCTGGAAGGCACCAGCGGATCTTTCTCTACTCTCCCCATTGCCTCCCTACTTTCTCACTGGCCAGCCAGCCAAGTTCTTTGCTGGAATCCCGGGGTGTCTACACGAGCCAAGTAAAACAGGGACCAGATATCATTTGTATAGCTATGGCTGACATTAACTTTTTTGACTGCCTCCCTGCAGACTTCCCTCCTTGCTGTAATCTAAACCAACTCACCTCAAAGAACTGCCCAGGCTGGAAAGGGTTAAAGGGCAAGTCCCTTTCCTCAGGTCCCCACCTGCCATACAGAAAACTGTTGCGGACCACAGTTCTTTGTTCCATGCGTAGACTAATGTGCAGAGCAATATCTTGGCCAGCCATAAAATTGATTTGAAATCTATAGAAGAAAGTAGGTGTCTCAGATGACTCTTGGAATAATAATAATAATAATAAGTTGGAAGGGACCTTGGAGGTCATCTAGTCCAACCTCCTGCTCAGGCAGGAAACCTTATACCATTTCAGACAAATGGCTGTCCAGTCTCTTCTTAAAAGCTTCCAGTGTTGGAGCATTCACCACCTCTGCAGGCAGGTTGTTCCACTGGTTAGTTGTTCTAACTGTCAGGAAATTTCTCCTTAGTTCTAGGTTGCTTCTCTCCTTGATTAGTTTCCATCCATTGCTTCTTGTCCTGCCTTCAGGTGCTTTGGAGAACAGCTTGACTGCCTCTTCTTTGGGGCAGCCCCTGAGATACTGGAACACTGCTATCATGTCACCCCTCACTCTTCTCTTCATTAAACTACACATACCCAATACATAAAAGGAAATCTGATTCCCCCCATCCCTTAAACCAAGGGTCTTCAAACTTGGCCTTTTTATGACTTGTGGACTTCAAATCCCAGAATTCTTTAGCCAGCATGCCTTGTTTGAAGACCCCTGCCTTAAACCAACAGCAGCCTGCCAGATGCTTCCATGGGTGAAGGCTAAGGGAGGGAAAAAAAAAGACAGTTCTTGTTCCTCTTTGCAAATGTTTATTGGTTGACTGCTGCTAAGTTCTATTTATCAATTTAGGTATTTATTCATTGCATTTACATTCTGCCACAATCAAACTCTTAGTGAGCAATAAATGAGACAAATACATACGAAAACAAATGCATAATGGGCTGCCAGATGAAGAGGGAGTCAGGCATTTTCCTGTGCCAAAGATATACCAGAGCCCTGGTGTCTAACTTGTGAGCAGTGGACAGGTTGGGCTGAAATGTGTGATGCCAGGGAAGCACTGGCAGGTTGGGACCTGTGTCCCTGAGCGCAGAAAGGCACCTATGCCTGATGGTTACAATTCCACTCTATTCTATTCTATTCTATTCTATTCTATTCTATTCTATTCTATTC
>JAKJMR010038135.1:0-14467 GCA_024449315.1 Daboia siamensis | reverse complement strand
CTTCTGTGAGACAAGCAGAGGGATAAATGGATCAGAGGCTGTGGAAGAAGAGCCCAGCAGGCAGTGAAAGAAAAAGAGAGGAGAGGGATAGAGGAAGAAGAGCCGGCCAGCTACCAGGTAGCGGTGCACATTAATAAATATGGATAATCATCATACATTTATAAGTGCAAAGGAAAAGTGCTTCATCAGAGGAACCACCGCCAAAGAAATTAAAACTGGTATGTTTTCTTTTCATATTTTTTTTTTGGGGGGGGTTGTCATCAGGTTTTGACACCTTGCTAAGCACTGGTGGTACTCAAATATTGTCATGAACTAACAGTGGTACAATCTGTGAAAAGTAGCAGGACACTATGAAAATAAACATATTTGTTCAAAAATGATATAGAACAAAATTGTAATATATTTAATGCAAAGGAATAAAATGAGAAAATATCCTCCTTGAAATAATGAACACACATTTAACACCAAGCTTTGTTTCTACATAAAACACTAGGATTCCTCGGGGGACAACTGGAAGACAAGAGATGAAAAACATTGCATGATTGTTGCTGAAAACACAAAAACATATGTATTGATTGATTCAGTTTCAGTATCTACCTAATTCAACCAAGTGACCCTCATTTCCACTTGATAAGGCATTATTTAATAACGTGTTCCTCTTTCTCTGTTATGTTTCAGAAATGTTCTCAGATAATAAGCATACCTCAAAGATAAATATGTTTCCTATGCATGCATTAATTAGAGATTTTTGTTCCTTATTAAATTTTGCCTACAATTAAGATGAGGTCTCAGTAGGATAATGTAGCATTTGGGGGAAAAAATGCAAGCTAAGAGACCAGTCCCAGAGGCCAAAATGGAGAAAATCTCCACAGCCACCATGGACTTCCCTTTGGTGCTCAGGTAGGTGGGAAGGAAACTGATCCAAACATTGCAAAAGACTAGCATGCTAAAACTAATGAACTTGGCTTCATTAAATGAGTCAGGCAATTTCCTAGCCAGAAAGGCCATGATAAAACTCACAAGAGCCAAAAAACCCAGGTAGGTGAGGACAGTATAAAACATGGAAGCTGAACCTTCCTTACATTCTAAGATAATCTCTCCTACCAAGGAATGGAAGTCCAGGTTGGGAAATGGGGGAGAAGTTACTAGCCAGGTGGCACAAAGAAGTGCTTGGACCAGGGGACAGGCTAAGACAATGGAGTTGGTCAGTGGTTTTCCTAAGAATGTCCTTGTCTTGTTTCCTGGCTTGGTGGCCATGAAGGCAAGAACCACCATGACAGTTTTTGCCAACACACAGGAAACTGCAAGGGAAAAGAGAATAGCAAAGGAAGTTTGTTGGAAGAGACAAGTGAGCTTCCTGGGTTGACCAATGAAGAGGAAGGAGCAGAGGAAGCAGAGCAGGAGGGAGACCAGGAGGATGTAGGTGAGATTTCGGTTGTTGGCCTTGACGATTGGTGTGTCATGATGTTTAAGGAAAATCACCAGGACTGCCAATGTGATCATAGAGAGAGAAATAGAGATAGATGCTAAAGTATACCCCAGGGTATCTTGATAGGCAAGGAAGTGGAGCTTCTTGGCAGTGCAGTGGTCCTTGTCCTTGTTAGGGAACTGGTTTTTGGGACACTGGTCACAGCAAACTGCATCTGAAATGAAAAGTCTTTATCTATATATTTTAGTGTCTTCCACAGTGATTATAATTCCTACCACATGCAAACTCAGGGCTGATTCCTTTCTAGAGGAGCCAAATGAAAAATGAAGTGATGGAAGGACCTCTTAGTTGGTTTATGGTGTAGTGTAAAAAAAAATTACCTTTGGTTAAAAATTGGCCTGGAGGGGTCAGTTGCTCAGAGATTGGAATCTCTCCCTCCTCAATCACTTGGCACTTTCATGATTACTCTGCCATTTTTGTGTGTGAGAGAAAGGTTCATCCACTAGGACTCCAAGGTCCCTCTCACAATTACTGTTTTTTGAAACCCAGCTCTTGCCTAATCTGTACTTGTAGCTTTGATTTTTTTTTCTGCCTAAATGTAAAACTTTGCTTTCTCGACATTAAAATTCTTTTTGTTGGATAGAGCCCATTGTTCAAGTTTGTGAAGATCGTTTTGGATCCTGAGCTTGTCTTATGGGGTGTTGGCTATTTATGCCAGCTTAGTGTCTTTGCAAATTTGATGAGTTCTCCTTCTATTCCCTCATCTAAGTCATTTATGAAGGTATTGAGGAGTACTGGGCCTAAGACAGACATTTGTGGTACCCCACTGCTTACTTCCCTTCATGTAGATGTAAGCCAGCTACAAATCCATCTGATGATGATATTGTCTATCCCACATTTTTCTAGTTTACCAATAAGTTTAAGTATGTTGGTAGTTTGGGCTATAGTGTGTGTGTGTGTGTGAAGACTGATGCAAAGAATGAGTTAAGCAGCTCTATCGCCATCTTCTCTCTTTCATGGACCTTCTGTTTCCTTCACTTTTTTCTTATTATTTATATGTTGAAAGAAACTTTTTAAAATTATCTTTGACTTTTGTTGCAAGTGTTTGTTCATTCTGAGCCTTTGCTTTCCTGACTTCATCTTTGCAGATTCAGGCTATCTACTAATATTCTGCTTTCATTATATGTCCTTCTTTCCATTTTTTTTTGTACTTATCCTTTATGTCTCTCAGTTTATGAGAGAGATCTTTATTCACTCATGCTGGTTTCTTCTTGGAATTCATGTTTTTATTTTTCAGTTGTATTGTATTGGACTGGGCTTTCACAATTTTTAGATTTTTCCCAGGCTTCTTGAGTTGTTTTCCCCTTTAGGATATTTATTCATGGAACTTTTCTTAGGCTCTCTCTGAGTTTGTTAAAATCAGCTCTTTTAAAGTTTAAGACACTGGTTGGATTATATTCTACTGCTTGTGTTTCCATTATATTGAATTCTAATATGACACGATCACTTTCCCAAAAGGTTCTGGCAACTTCAACTCCCTTGATCACTTCTTCTCTATTAGTAAGAATTGGGTCCAATATAGCTTTTCCTCCAGTTCCCTCCCCTAACTTTTGGATGGCAAAATTGTCAGATAAGTTGGTTAGGAATCTATTTAATCTCCCACTTGCTGTCGAGTTTGTCTCCCAGTTGATGTCAGGGTAATTAAAGTGTCTCATTATTGATGTGGTATGTTTCCTACATACATTTGTTAATACATTAGCAAAGAGCTCATCTATTTCTTCTGCTTCATTAGGTGGCTTGTAGTAGACACCTACAGCAATGTCATTTTTCCCCCTTTTTATGTTGATCGATATGGATTCTAGGAGGTTTTCATTCTTGGTTTCGTATATTTCTGTAAAGATGTAGTGATCTTTTATATATAATGCAAATCTGCCTCCTCTTTTATTAGGTCTGTTTCGTTTGAATAGTTTGTATCCTTCCATCAGTACATTCCAGTCATGAGTTTCATCCCACCAAGCTTCAGTAATGGCAACTATATCGTCTCTGCCTTAATGTACTAATACTTCAAGTTTGAACTCTGCTCTATCTGTCTGATTTGAAATGGTCCCTTTTTTTCAGGAAGGGTCTAGCAGACCTAAGTAGATGTGTTCAATTTCTTAGACAGTCTCTACAGAGACTGATAGTCCTGACAGAAGCAACAAACTAGAAGTAATACAGAATTTGAACACTCAACCACACTGTGTCATTTATTTATGAAAAATGATCAGTTTTCCCCCCACTGGTATATGATAAGAAAAACTGAAAGGGTAGCAAGAAATCTGCAGATTGCTGCCTTGAATGCACCCTGTAACAAATCTGTTGAGGAGAGAAGTCCTGCCAATTCTCATTACTCAATTGCGGGAAGTTAGTCTGGGGTGGAGGGGCAGGACAGTTTGCATCTGTGTAGTGAAGAACCTCAAACCTACCAAAACTCACCCCAAATCTCTTAATATATTGTTCTACTGAATGTTCTACTATTGTTTTTTGTTATGTATCCAATGCAGGCATCTGCATAGCAACAGCCACCAGGGGGCGTTGGCCTGAACGGTTTTGGCGGGAAACCTAGTTTCGGTGGGAAACCTAGGGCCAACCCCATTGGCTGGACGCCTACCTGGCTAGGTATTTAAGGAGGTCAGGTAACCCTCGTTCCTCAGTACACTACCCCCCCCCCCCCAATAAAGAGCTGAACACTTACTCTGGCTGGTGTCTCTTCCTTGTGTCAGACCCACTACATTACAGTGGCAACGAAGGTGGGATTCTGCCGACAGAAGAGCTGAAATCACTAGGGGAATGCACTGCACGCTGAAGGAAAAGAGGAATCTTTTCCTTTCTCCCCAACGTGACCGCCAGCCACCGCAACCGGCCAACGCAAGACACCGGCTCAGGCCGCCACGCTAAGCAACGGAACCATATGCCACAACGATCGATGGGACAATGGCACGAGCCAGGCAACCCCACAAGTTCGACATCCGCCACCTGGAGAAATGGGCCCGGTACCTGTCGCACGCCGAGCTGTACATGAGGTTTAACCAAATCTCAGAAGACATCTCAAAAGCGGCAGCCCTGCTCTGCATAGGCGGACCCGCACTCCTCGAGGTCGCCGCCAACCTGTTCGCCCCGGAGGCCATCGATACCGTCTTGTACTGGGACCTCGTCGCAAAGCTGAATGCCAATTTCCAGCCCCACAGGTCCAAACTGGCTGCGAGATCCCAGTTCGAGAAGAGGGACCAGCGTCCCGACGAGTCCGGGGCCGAATTTATCACCGCCTTGCGAGAAGCCGCCGTTGCCTGCAAGTTTTTGAACTTGGAGAAGCAGCTACAAGACAGGCTGGTTTGCAGCCTACGGGACACAAGGCTGCAGGAGTGCCTGTTCGAAAAGGAGGAAGTTTTGCTCCAGGAAGCCCAAGATGCCATCCTGGCCCATGAAGCGGCCTGCGGGGCTGTCCAGGTGGTCCAGGAATCCAAAACCAGCAGCCAGGCAGCCAGCATCCACCAGCAGGTCACCTCAGCCGAGGATGAGGAGAATGAACAGAGCATCGACCTCCTCCGGCGGAAGTCGACCCCCGACCATTGAGGCGGACACCCGGACAAGCCCAGGCCAATGAGCAACAACAACAATTTGCAGAAGTGCGCAGGCTGTGGTGGAAACCACGTGCGCAGCCTCTGCAAGTTCCAGTCAGCCACGTGACGGGCCTGCAAGAAAACAGGCCACATAGCCGTGGTCTGTCGTAGCCGCCACCCCCAAGAAGAGATCCATGAGCTGTGCCCAGAGGAATCACTGTTCGAAGGTACTGGGGCCCCGACCAAAGTACGAATTGGCTATGTTGAGAGCTGGCTGGCCATCCACCACACGGGTAGCCGCCGGCTGCTGAAACCAAAAATTAAACTAACAATCCATTTGCAAGGCATTCCTTGCAGCATGGAGCTTGACTCCGGATCAGCGGTCTCCATCATTTCAGACGAGACCCTTAACTATATCAACCGCCGGAGCAAGCAGACCCGGCACCAGCAACACAAATCCTAGCCCTGCAGGAACTATCAGAATGCCCAGTACATGTCAAGGACATCGCAACCAGCACAGCCTCTGACAACATCATGAGCAGGGTACACTCATGGGTTTCCACGGGGTGGCAGGACAAGTCTCCGGGGCCTGAGTTCCAGGCCTATTTCACCAGGCAACATGAGCTCTCCAAGCATCGAGGTTGCCTCCTTTGGGGAAGCAGGGTCGTCATTCCCACCGCAGTCCGGGGCAGGGTATTGGAATCCTTACATGAGGGACATCCGGGGGTGGTTAGGATGAAGGCACTGGCCAGAAACTACCTCTGGTGGCCAGGGCTGGACAAGGACATTGAGGAACAGGTCAATGCCTGTTACACATGCCAGAGATCCAGGCCAGAAATGTCTCACGCCCCAGTGCACAAGTGGGAAGCCACACACACACCCTGGTCCTGCATTCACATCGACTATGTGGGGCCGTTCTAGGGCCAATTTAAGGAGGCCAGGTAACCCTTGTTCCTCAGTACGCTACCCCCCCAATAAAGAGCTGAACATGTACTCTGGCTGGCGTCTCTTCCTTGCGTCAGACCCACTACATTACATTCTTCTTCCTGGATCCTGTAAGATCTACATTTGAACTCTGCTCTACCTGTCTGATTTGAAATGGTCCCTTCTGGACAAGGTTCACACTGGTAGCAGCAAACTTCTTTGCCCTCTGGAACTCTTCTCCTCTCTCCTGCATGGCATCTCTTCATGCCACACCTGGCAAAGGGCACCTTCTAAAAGAGAAAAGGCAAGTACTTCAAATGACCTATTCAACAATCATGCATCACAAAATCTCCACATTGATAATTCTGTCTTTAAAGGATCTTTATAAGAACTGATTCACCATAGTGTAACATCAACCAAAAGGAGCTTCTGCAGAAGTGAGACTACTGGCATTGCCAGCTAACCAAATAGTGCTTGGGATTGGAACTTTTCTCATCAAGGCAGCTACAGGTAGACCCTACTTAATAAGCCTAATTGGGACCCTAATCCCTGGGCCACAATATAATGAAAAATTTGCAATAGTGGCAAATATGTGTAGCTCATGTGTAGGGTAAGTGTGAAGGTTCAATTTCCAAGCATGTGGATTGGTTTCTGAACATTTTATTACCAGACTAGATAACATCTTCAGTGGAGCTTAGGGGATGTCAATATGATGGGCATGTGATAGGTCTTGCGATGGAGAGGTTACATTAGGTCAGGATCATTGGGAGGTGACCCATCTCATCCTCTCACTGATGAGTCATATCTGACCCATCACAAGACCCTCATTTGACACACCCACACTGAAGCACTTATAAGCAGAAGAACATTGACAGTGACATCCTCATATTACCTAGCCTGGTAAAGAAACATTCAGAAATCAACCCACCAGCTTGGAGAATGAACCTTCACCCTCATAGGAGAAAGTCTCAGCTGCTCCAGCACCCCAGCACAACACAAAGTCATTACTACTCAGCACAGCCTCATAGTGCAAAGCTCCAGTTGCCAAAGACCAGCAGCATGGTACAAAGTCCCAGCCATTCTGTCTGAAAAAGATGGTGCAAAGACCCAGCTGTGGGATACTCATCACCGTGCACTCCAATTCCCCTGTTACACTCTTCTCCAACATCTCAACTGACTGTCACCATTTTATTGCTCCCAATGAAGCTTGCCCAGCCAGGCCCTTTGGGAGGAAACTATTGGCTACACAAGGCCATTTCCCAAGATCTCCTGAGTTAACCAGCATGCACCACCTAGAGAAGCCTTTATATAGTCAACAATTATCTCACAAAGGGTAAAGCTGAGCATGCATCATTACCACTGGGAGGAAGAAGTGAAAGTCCACTAGGGGTAGTAGAGGGTACCAGGGGCCACATAGTCCATGGGATCAAAAGAGCAGATACAAGGGAAGATAGTGGTTTTGATCACATGACCACAGAGGCACTCCAACAGCCATAACTTTGAGGCCTGGAGACAAATACAATTCATTCCATAAGGTTCAATCAGTCATTGAACAAATGGTTGTTAAGTGAAGAATGCATGCAATTATATTCTTGGTCTCTGCCTTATAGCTTTTCCTTAAAGGAAGAATCATTCGGATTGATCCATGGAGTTGACTGATGCCTTCTCAAGTTGCAATCTGGGTTTCAACCAGATTTTTTTTCCCAATCTCAAACCATTTTGGACGTGGCACAAATCAGCCTTGAATCTGGTTCATGAAAAGCAGATCATTTACCACACAGCTGCTCTCTTTCCTGATTCAATGAACCTTTTTTTTAACATTGAGAAGCATCCCCAGGAGAGAAGAAATTTTTCCTTGAATTCAGAACATTTCCTTCTAGCCCACCTTTTTGGCCCAGATGATTGCATCGGAGTTGATGGTAAAATCCTGGCCTGTGGGAGCCCCGTAATCTATTTGCCCAACTTTCATGGGAACAAAAGACATATTGGAGAGGAAAATCCAGTTGAGAAGATCATACTGAGCTGATCCTAGCCCATTTTCTGAGAAAAAGATTTCATTTCCAACACTGTTGTTGAATCGGATATTCTTCAAATAGGGAAGAAGCTGAAAGAAAAGAGACTCTTAGAAAGTAGGGTAATTAGAAATGAGACATTCTGGCTTCTCTCATTCTCTCTCTTACTGTTTTTTTAATAGCTTCTTCAACCCAACTTCTAATAAAATATAAAGATTTTCGTGCCCAAGTCAGATTCTATTCTTTAGCTGATATAATTCTTAGCTTCTATTACAAATGTTAGTCTTACCCCTGCTGTTATAAATAATATAGGCTATGATATGTTAAGTTTGAGGTATGACCATTTGTTAAATGTCTATGGAGATTCACAGTCATTGTGATTTGTCCCAAAGATGCTTTCTCAAAAGGCAACCTGACTTCCTTAGTTTTTCCTTGAAGAGATTTTGTTTCCCACCCAAGAAGCTTTTTCAGTTCTGACTGAAAGTGGAGAATGGAAAGTTTTATATTCCTTTCAGTCATCTGGTCATTAGCACTCTTTCTGAGAGCTATTGAGGTCACCTGGAGGTTTATCTCTGCTCTCAGGGTCACCTGAATAGTGCAAATGGGTGTGGAGCCTTCTTGTAACTGTGTTGTAAGCAGGAGATGTGTGGTGTCATATCCCTCTCCCTCTGTTGAGAGAGGGCTGTTCAGTCTTAATGTAGATGGCCTCTTTGACCCCTCTTTGTTCAGCAACTTTTCAAGGTTGCAAATCACCTAACAAAGGGACTTCCAACTGGTCTTTGAAGCTCCAGCCATTACAGCACCCTCATAAATTTGGGTATGTGACAACCAGCTCACAGTTATGACCAGTTGCAGCATCCCATAGTGCCATTTTTGCCATTTCCGACATTCTCTGCTATCAAGGGGGAAAGTAGCAGGGAAGGTCAAAAGTTGCTTGAGTAAGTCTACACACACACACAAACACACCCTTTCTCAGCTTGCATGAACCAACCAGCATCTGCTTTTCCTAGCATCCCTGCATTCATATGTAGTGATCCTACATATAAAATAAAATAAAATAATAAAATATAAAATAAAATAAAAAATAAAATAAATAAAATACATCTTCTTTCCCCACTCTTTATATGCTCCTACACATCCATCCATCCTGCAGTCTTTCCCTAGCCTCCTTGTGCTTGCATGCACAAATCCCTTGCCCTCTTTCCCTAGCCTTCCAGCATTTGCACACATACACACATAAACACCCCTGGACCCTGTTTCCATAGCCTCACAGGGAAATGACTGCCTTGTTTAGGACCAACAGTCCTTGTTCCAATTGCTGTTGTATCTCAAGGACCACTTTTAGTTAATTTATGCATGAATCCTGTTAGACTATAAAATAAAATCCTTGATCCTGGAGCACTGGGGAACTACCAGAGGACTGGAAAAGAGCTGATGTAGTTCCCATCTACAAAAAAGGGGGAAAAAATGGATCCAGGAGATTACAGACCTATCAGCCTGACCTCAATACCTGGGGAGATTCTGGAAAAGATAATCAAACAATGAATCAGTAAGCATCTAGAGGCAAAAAAAAATCATTACTAAAAGCCAACATGGGTTTGTCAAAAACAGATCATGCCAGACAAACCTTATTGCATTCTTTGACCAAGTGACAAAATTAGTGGATCAGAGGAATGCTGTGGATATAATTTACTTGGACTTCACTAAGGCATTGGATAAAGTAGATCACAGCCTACTACTTGATAAGATAGAAAAATGTGGGTTAGATAGCATCACCACCAGATGGATTCGTAGCTGGCTGACAGGCCGTACTCAGCGTGTGGTCCTCAATGGAACCGCATCTACATGGAAGGAAGTGTGTAGTGGGGTGCCCCAGGGCTCTGTTCTGGGCCCAGTGCTCTTCAATATCTTCATTAATGATTTGGATGAGGAGATAGATGGGGAACTCATCAACTTTGCAGACGACACCAAGCTGGCAGGAATAGCCAATACTCCAAAACACAGGATTAAGATACAGGAGCATCTGGACAGACTTGAACACTGGATGCTATCCAGTGCTTTTTTTGTAAAAAAAAAAAAAAGGTGCCAGAACTCACACATGTCATACAACCCGCCTTGCCTACCCTACAAGGTTCCATCCAAAAAAGGTGCCAGAACTCTGTTCTGAGCGATCTATGAAAAAAAAAGCCCTGGTGCTATCTAACAAAATGAAATTCAGTGGTGAAAAAAGTAAGATTCTACATTTAGGCAAAAAAACCCAAAGGTATAGGTATAGTATAGGGGGCACCTTGCTCAATAGTAGTAACTGTGAGAGGGATCTCGAAGTCCTAGTGGACAATCACTTCAATATGAGCCAGCAGTGTGCTGCAGCTGCCAAAAAAGCCAACACAGTGCTAGGCTGCATTAACAGAGGGATAGAATCAAGATCATGTGAAGTACTAATACCACTTTACAATGCTTTGGTAAGGCCACATCTGGAATACTGCATCCAGTTTGGTCACCACAATGTAAAAAAGATGTTGAGACTCTGGAAAGAGTACAGAGAAGAGCAACAAAGATGATTAGGGGACTGGAGGCTAAAACATATAATGAATGGCTGCTGGAATTGGGTATGTCTAGTTTAATGAAGAGAAGGACCATGGGTGACATGATAGCAGTCTTCCAATATCTCAGGGGCTGCCACAAAGAAGAGGGAGTCAAGCTATTCTCCAAAGCTCTTGAAGACAGGACAAGAAGCAGTGGATGGAAACTAATGAAGGAGAGAAGCAACCTGGAACTAAGGAGAAACTTCCTGACAGTTGGAACAATTAATCAGTGGAACTACCTGCCTCCAGAAGCTGTGAATGCTCCAACACTGGAAGTTTTTAAGAAGAGACTGGACAGCCATTTGTCTGAAATGGTATAGGGTTTCCTGCCTGAACGGGGTTGGACTAAATGACCTTCAAGGTCCCTTCCAACTTTACTATTATGATTATGATTAAAATGGAATGGAATGGAACGGAACGGAACAGAACAGAACAGAACACAATAGAAGTAGAGTAGAATAGACGATTGATGTTTACACAGCATCCTAAACCTTTAAAAAAATAAAGCAAGCTAAAACGAAATGAGCCTAATATCTTGGTACAGGTTGCATTCAGGCTACTTGCTAAAATAACTTTGGTACTTCTGCAAATGTAGTCAGTATGACTTCTCCTGACTTATGCAAGCATGTTGAACAAAGTCACCCAGATTATCATCTTCCTCACAACTGACATGTCTTTCCTTAAATGGGGTTTCATCATCTGAAACTCAGGTCACTATTAAAGTCCTTTCAGGACCCTAAAGTATGAACATTCCTTTGTTGGTGTTATCAAGAACTGGTTTGGTTATCCATCCCTTTTTTTAATTGTTAATTGTTAAAATTGTTAATTTCTTCAGGTGTAATGGGATGGGTGGCATGGAAATATTTAATTAATTAACAAGAACCATCCATGGGAAGTTCTAAGAATCTGTGGACTAGGTAGAATGTCACAGAGATTACCTGCCATGATTGTATACTTGAGATTCTCTTTCTGATCTTCATCATAGCTGGTTGTGCTCCTGATCCATGCATTGCATGGAAGGCATGTGCCACTGCATAAACGGCATTGTAGATATTGTAATTTTCACCTGTCATGCTTTTTTCAAACACGTAAGATGGCAGATTCTGTAAATTCTCCGTTCCTGTGCATTGTTTTTCCTTCTTTCGAAGGATCACTCCTGGTTTGTGGATCTTGCAGCTAAAGATATCTTCCCACCATGGAGGGAGAAAGACATCTCCTTGGGGGTTCAAGGGGTCTAAAGAGAGAAGAAAATGCTGGAATTCTGGGATGTCATGGCTATGATCTATGAAATGCAAAGCACCATGGAAGGGCTTTTTAAATTTCAAAGTCTGGTAAAATACATCAATTTCCCAATGGGAAGTCAGGATCCAAACACTTCTAAATGCACTCTTAGTCCATATTTCAAACAGATGCAGAGATGGGTATATAGTTACAACACAGTTGTATTCTCCAAGCAAAATGATCACTTCAGCCTTAAGCCAACTTTTAATTAAAGAAACATATTTTGGCATTGCAATTCCATAAGATTCATATGCTAACAGCTGACTGAAGGCCAGGCAGATCTCCTTCTCCTTGAGCATTGGGCTCAGAGATGAGATGAAATGTTCCCCGCTGTCACCTGCAGGGCCCAGAAGCCCAACCCAGTTCCACTGGAAATACAGGAGCAGCTGGACTAAACCCCCATACTGAAGAAATTCATTGGGACTGATCCGGAAGAAGGAAGGAAAAACAATTCTGTCTTTCTGACTGAACTTGAGGAAGTCAAAACCGAGCTGCAGAGAGGGAGAGTCTTGTTTTACAAATGAATTTTTCATGACAAGGTCATATTTTATGCTGAGGTTAAAGATCTTAGTCCTGTTTTTTTTAAAATTATTATTATTGTACCAAACATGCCTTGCTCAGCTTTGACTCAGCCTTGTAATTTAACCTTTAACTGAACTGCTTCTGCACTCTCTCAATTCCTTGTGACCCGAGGAAGGAAAACTTGTATCTGCAGCCCTGAATCTTTCCTCCGAGATGTGACAAAGATAATTTTCCTTTCTCCTTATAAAGAGCACCACTGACATAGTTTTCTTGGCACAGGCATATATGAAGTCAAGTGTTGTGTACCAGCCTGCTACCGGCCCTGCAGAAAAAGCAGGGACAACCTCTTTTACAAGAAGGCAAGAGGCTGGAACTAAGCCTGCCAAATTTATTGACATAAAACAGAGCAAAACAAGACACGAACCATAAAACAGGAGCTATTCAAGCGGTTGCCTTCAGCAAACCAGCCCTCCCACGCATTCCCCTTTGATACAGTTCAGGGAGTGGCTTCTCTCTGCCTCCTTCTGAGGTGCCCCATTGCCTTCCTCTCTTTACTCCTGATTGACTGCCTTCTGCGTCGGGCGTCCTTGAACAGGGCCAGCTGTGGGTCATCTTCATCCACGCTCTCAGGCTCACACAGCTGGGTCTGCGTCGTGACCAGGTGGGAGGGGTCTGGCTGAGGGCTCTCATCAGCAAGCTCTCCAACACCCTCAGCAACCTCTCCAACACCCCCCTCCTCCTCCTCTGAGTCGTCCGACCCAACTGCCGAACCCACAGGCTGACCCTGAATCCCAACATCAAGGGATCAAACCATCACCTTGATGCATACAACAAACCAGACTGAAGTGTGTTTACATTTGCAAAGAATCTGTTAAGTAGGAATTCATCCAAGAAAGCATTTTAGAAATTCCTTATTGTTTACCTTTTTTTCAATATGCACGTAAAGAAACATGTCTGGACAAACCCAATATACATAAACGAATCAACTCTTGCATGAGTTCTCCAAATCATGTACTCCTGATTTCCCCCAAGTTACTTTGGTTTTATCTATAGCCTTTTTGTTGGCGTCTGCTCTGTTTCTCTCCACACTGGAACCCCTTTACCTGTGGAACCTTGAAGATGCTGAAGATGGAGGCCATCTGCCTTGAGTATTGGGAGTTGAGATCTCCAACGACCGAGAGCAATGTCTCCTGTTTGTCACATTTGTAATCTGGAACCATCCGGCCTCGTGTAGACAGAAGAGAGAGACTGTTCCAGGAAATTCTCCTAACAGAGTCTTTATTGTCATACATATGGAAGCCAAGTGTGACGTTGGGAAGCAGAACCAAATCTTTATTGATTTTTGTTACTGCAAAGGCCAAGGCAAGGAACAGCTGGTAATTCTTGAATCTAGTGCTATAATGAGAAAACATTGGGGATTATTACACAAACCCCTTTCTGTGTTGATGGAATTCCCCTTTCCCCAAGTGTGTTTGTGTGTTTGTGAATCCATATGTTGTGAGTCATTGGACAAGAAAATGTGATTAAGAAGATTATGTGGATGGTACTGCCCTGAAACCATAGGCAATGTAGAGAAGGGCTGAGAAGTACAGTGCCACACTTTCAAACCTAAACAGCCACAACTTATCCACATGAGAAATATCTTAAGTAGTTTTGGCAGTTGGATTGTCTTTTGAAGGCCATTTCAGCTCTGGGAACCACTGGAGGTGGCAATATATTTTACTAAAGGCCATTAAAAACGAACACTAATGATTTCAAAACTGGGTTTGTGTTTTTATCTAGGGGTGACATGATAGCAGTGTTCCAGTATCTCAGGGGCTGCCACAAAGAAAAGGCAGTCAAGCTATTCTCCAAAACACCTGAAAGCAGGACAAGAAGAAGCAACGGATGGAAACTAATCAAAGAGAGAAGCAATCTGGAACTAAGGAGGAATTTCCTGACAGTTAGAACAATTAATCAATGGAACAACTTGCCTCCAGATGCTGTGAATGCTCCAATGCTGGAAGTTTTTAAGAACAGATTAGACAACCATTAGTCTAAAATCATATAGGGTTTCCTGCCTTACCAGATTATTATTATTATTATTATTATTATTATTATTATTATTATTATTAT
>JAKJMR010038134.1:0-14467 GCA_024449315.1 Daboia siamensis | reverse complement strand
CTTCTGTGAGACAAGCAGAGGGATAAATGGATCAGAGGCTGTGGAAGGAGAGCCCAGCAGGCAGTGAAAGAAAAAGAGAGGAGAGGGATAGAGGAAGAAGAGCCGGCCAGCTACCAGGTAGCGGTGCACATTAATAAATATGGATAATCATCATACATTTATAAGTGCAAAGGAAAAGTGCTTCATCAGAGGAACCACCGCCAAAGAAATTAAAACTGGTATGTTTTCTTTTCATATTTTTTTTTGGGGGGGGGTTGTCATCAGGTTTTGACACCTTGCTAAGCACTGGTGGTACTCAAATATTGTCATGAACTAACAGTGGTACAATCTGTGAAAAGTAGCAGGACACTATGAAAATAAACATATTTGTTCAAAAATGATATAGAACAAAATTGTAATATATTTAATGCAAAGGAATAAAATGAGAAAATATCCTCCTTGAAATAATGAACACACATTTAACACCAAGCTTTGTTTCTACATAAAACACTAGGATTCCTCGGGGGACAACTGGAAGACAAGAGATGAAAAACATTGCATGATTGTTGCTGAAAACACAAAAACATATGTATTGATTGATTCAGTTTCAGTATCTACCTAATTCAACCAAGTGACCCTCATTTCCACTTGATAAGGCATTATTTAATAACGTGTTCCTCTTTCTCTGTTATGTTTCAGAAATGTTCTCAGATAATAAGCATACCTCAAAGATAAATATGTTTCCTATGCATGCATTAATTAGAGATTTTTGTTCCTTATTAAATTTTGCCTACAATTAAGATGAGGTCTCAGTAGGATAATGTAGCATTTGGGGGAAAAAATGCAAGCTAAGAGACCAGTCCCAGAGGCCAAAATGGAGAAAATCTCCACAGCCACCATGGACTTCCCTTTGGTGCTCAGGTAGGTGGGAAGGAAACTGATCCAAACATTGCAAAAGACTAGCATGCTAAAACTAATGAACTTGGCTTCATTAAATGTGTCAGGCAATTTCCTAGCCAGAAAGGCCATGATAAAACTCACAAGAGCCAAAAAACCCAGGTAGGTGAGGACAGTATAAAACATGGAAGCTGAACCTTCCTTACATTCTAAGATAATCTCTCCTACCAAGGAATGGAAGTCCAGGTTGGGAAATGGGGGAGAAGTTACTAGCCAGGTGGCACAAAGAAGTGCTTGGACCAGGGGACAGGCTAAGACAATGGAGTTGGTCAGTGGTTTTCCTAAGAATGTCCTTGTCTTGTTTCCTGGCTTGGTGGCCATGAAGGCAAGAACCACCATGACAGTTTTTGCCAACACACAGGAAACTGCAAGGGAAAAGAGAATAGCAAAGGAAGTTTGTTGGAAGAGACAAGTGAGCTTCCTGGGTTGACCAATGAAGAGGAAGGAGCAGAGGAAGCAGAGCAGGAGGGAGACCAGGAGGATGTAGGTGAGATTTCGGTTGTTGGCCTTGACGATTGGTGTGTCATGATGTTTAAGGAAAATCACCAGGACTGCCAATGTGATCATAGAGAGAGAAATAGAGATAGATGCTAAAGTATACCCCAGGGTATCTTGATAGGCAAGGAAGTGGAGCTTCTTGGCAGTGCAGTGGTCCTTGTCCTTGTTAGGGAACTGGTTTTTGGGACACTGGTCACAGCAAACTGCATCTGAAATGAAAAGTCTTTATCTATATATTTTAGTGTCTTCCACAGTGATTATAATTCCTACCACATGCAAACTCAGGGCTGATTCCTTTCTAGAGGAGCCAAATGAAAAATGAAGTGATGGAAGGACCTCTTAGTTGGTTTATGGTGTAGTGTAAAAAAAAATTACCTTTGGTTAAAAATTGGCCTGGAGGGGTCAGTTGCTCAGAGATTGGAATCTCTCCCTCCTCAATCACTTGGCACTTTCATGATTACTCTGCCATTTTTGTGTGTGAGAGAAAGGTTCATCCACTAGGACTCCAAGGTCCCTCTCACAATTACTGTTTTTTGAAACCCAGCTCTTGCCTAATCTGTACTTGTAGCTTTGATTTTTTTTTCTGCCTAAATGTAAAACTTTGCTTTCTCGACATTAAAATTCTTTTTGTTGGATAGAGCCCATTGTTCAAGTTTGTGAAGATCGTTTTGGATCCTGAGCTTGTCTTATGGGGTGTTGGCTATTTATGCCAGCTTAGTGTCTTTGCAAATTTGATGAGTTCTCCTTCTATTCCCTCATCTAAGTCATTTATGAAGGTATTGAGGAGTACTGGGCCTAAGACAGACATTTGTGGTACCCCACTGCTTACTTCCCTTCATGTAGATGTAAGCCAGCTACAAATCCATCTGATGATGATATTGTCTATCCCACATTTTTCTAGTTTACCAATAAGTTTAAGTATGTTGGTAGTTTGGGCTATAGTGTGTGTGTGTGTGTGAAGACTGATGCAAAGAATGAGTTAAGCAGCTCTATCGCCATCTTCTCTCTTTCATGGACCTTCTGTTTCCTTCACTTTTTTCTTATTATTTATATGTTGAAAGAAACTTTTTAAAATTATCTTTGACTTTTGTTGCAAGTGTTTGTTCATTCTGAGCCTTTGCTTTCCTGACTTCATCTTTGCAGATTCAGGCTATCTACTAATATTCTGCTTTCATTATATGTCCTTCTTTCCATTTTTTTTTGTACTTATCCTTTATGTCTCTCAGTTTATGAGAGAGATCTTTATTCACTCATGCTGGTTTCTTCTTGGAATTCATGTTTTTATTTTTCAGTTGTATTGTATTGGACTGGGCTTTCACAATTTTTAGATTTTTCCCAGGCTTCTTGAGTTGTTTTCCCCTTTAGGATATTTATTCATGGAACTTTTCTTAGGCTCTCTCTGAGTTTGTTAAAATCAGCTCTTTTAAAGTTTAAGACACTGGTTGGATTATATTCTACTGCTTGTGTTTCCATTATATTGAATTCTAATATGACACGATCACTTTCCCAAAAGGTTCTGGCAACTTCAACTCCCTTGATCACTTCTTCTCTATTAGTAAGAATTGGGTCCAATATAGCTTTTCCTCCAGTTCCCTCCCCTAACTTTTGGATGGCAAAATTGTCAGATAAGTTGGTTAGGAATCTATTTAATCTCCCACTTGCTGTCGAGTTTGTCTCCCAGTTGATGTCAGGGTAATTAAAGTGTCTCATTATTGATGTGGTATGTTTCCTACATACATTTGTTAATACATTAGCAAAGAGCTCATCTATTTCTTCTGCTTCATTAGGTGGCTTGTAGTAGACACCTACAGCAATGTCATTTTTCCCCCTTTTTATGTTGATCGATATGGATTCTAGGAGGTTTTCATTCTTGGTTTCGTATATTTCTGTAAAGATGTAGTGATCTTTTATATATAATGCAAATCTGCCTCCTCTTTTATTAGGTCTGTTTCGTTTGAATAGTTTGTATCCTTCCATCAGTACATTCCAGTCATGAGTTTCATCCCACCAAGCTTCAGTAATGGCAACTATATCGTCTCTGCCTTAATGTACTAATACTTCAAGTTTGAACTCTGCTCTATCTGTCTGATTTGAAATGGTCCCTTTTTTTCAGGAAGGGTCTAGCAGACCTAAGTAGATGTGTTCAATTTCTTAGACAGTCTCTACAGAGACTGATAGTCCTGACAGAAGCAACAAACTAGAAGTAATACAGAATTTGAACACTCAACCACACTGTGTCATTTATTTATGAAAAATGATCAGTTTTCCCCCCACTGGTATATGATAAGAAAAACTGAAAGGGTAGCAAGAAATCTGCAGATTGCTGCCTTGAATGCACCCTGTAACAAATCTGTTGAGGAGAGAAGTCCTGCCAATTCTCATTACTCAATTGCGGGAAGTTAGTCTGGGGTGGAGGGGCAGGACAGTTTGCATCTGTGTAGTGAAGAACCTCAAACCTACCAAAACTCACCCCAAATCTCTTAATATATTGTTCTACTGAATGTTCTACTATTGTTTTTTGTTATGTATCCAATGCAGGCATCTGCATAGCAACAGCCACCAGGGGGCGTTGGCCTGAACGGTTTTGGCGGGAAACCTAGTTTCGGTGGGAAACCTAGGGCCAACCCCATTGGCTGGACGCCTACCTGGCTAGGTATTTAAGGAGGTCAGGTAACCCTCGTTCCTCAGTACACTACCCCCCCCCCCCCAATAAAGAGCTGAACACTTACTCTGGCTGGTGTCTCTTCCTTGTGTCAGACCCACTACATTACAGTGGCAACGAAGGTGGGATTCTGCCGACAGAAGAGCTGAAATCACTAGGGGAATGCACTGCACGCTGAAGGAAAAGAGGAATCTTTTCCTTTCTCCCCAACGTGACCGCCAGCCACCGCAACCGGCCAACGCAAGACACCGGCTCAGGCCGCCACGCTAAGCAACGGAACCATATGCCACAACGATCGATGGGACAATGGCACGAGCCAGGCAACCCCACAAGTTCGACATCCGCCACCTGGAGAAATGGGCCCGGTACCTGTCGCACGCCGAGCTGTACATGAGGTTTAACCAAATCTCAGAAGACATCTCAAAAGCGGCAGCCCTGCTCTGCATAGGCGGACCCGCACTCCTCGAGGTCGCCGCCAACCTGTTCGCCCCGGAGGCCATCGATACCGTCTTGTACTGGGACCTCGTCGCAAAGCTGAATGCCAATTTCCAGCCCCACAGGTCCAAACTGGCTGCGAGATCCCAGTTCGAGAAGAGGGACCAGCGTCCCGACGAGTCCGGGGCCGAATTTATCACCGCCTTGCGAGAAGCCGCCGTTGCCTGCAAGTTTTTGAACTTGGAGAAGCAGCTACAAGACAGGCTGGTTTGCAGCCTACGGGACACAAGGCTGCAGGAGTGCCTGTTCGAAAAGGAGGAAGTTTTGCTCCAGGAAGCCCAAGATGCCATCCTGGCCCATGAAGCGGCCTGCGGGGCTGTCCAGGTGGTCCAGGAATCCAAAACCAGCAGCCAGGCAGCCAGCATCCACCAGCAGGTCACCTCAGCCGAGGATGAGGAGAATGAACAGAGCATCGACCTCCTCCGGCGGAAGTCGACCCCCGACCATTGAGGCGGACGCCCGGACAAGCCCAGGCCAATGAGCAACAACAACAATTTGCAGAAGTGCGCAGGCTGTGGTGGAAACCACGTGCGCAGCCTCTGCAAGTTCCAGTCAGCCACGTGACGGGCCTGCAAGAAAACAGGCCACATAGCCGTGGTCTGTCGTAGCCGCCACCCCCAAGAAGAGATCCATGAGCTGTGCCCAGAGGAATCACTGTTCGAAGGTACTGGGGCCCCGACCAAAGTACGAATTGGCTATGTTGAGAGCTGGCTGGCCATCCACCACACGGGTAGCCGCCGGCTGCTGAAACCAAAAATTAAACTAACAATCCATTTGCAAGGCATTCCTTGCAGCATGGAGCTTGACTCCGGATCAGCGGTCTCCATCATTTCAGACGAGACCCTTAACTATATCAACCGCCGGAGCAAGCAGACCCGGCACCAGCAACACAAATCCTAGCCCTGCAGGAACTATCAGAATGCCCAGTACATGTCAAGGACATCGCAACCAGCACAGCCTCTGACAACATCATGAGCAGGGTACACTCATGGGTTTCCACGGGGTGGCAGGACAAGTCTCCGGGGCCTGAGTTCCAGGCCTATTTCACCAGGCAACATGAGCTCTCCAAGCATCGAGGTTGCCTCCTTTGGGGAAGCAGGGTCGTCATTCCCACCGCAGTCCGGGGCAGGGTATTGGAATCCTTACATGAGGGACATCCGGGGGTGGTTAGGATGAAGGCACTGGCCAGAAACTACCTCTGGTGGCCAGGGCTGGACAAGGACATTGAGGAACAGGTCAATGCCTGTTACACATGCCAGAGATCCAGGCCAGAAATGTCTCACGCCCCAGTGCACAAGTGGGAAGCCACACACACACCCTGGTCCTGCATTCACATCGACTATGTGGGGCCGTTCTAGGGCCAATTTAAGGAGGCCAGGTAACCCTTGTTCCTCAGTACGCTACCCCCCCAATAAAGAGCTGAACATGTACTCTGGCTGGCGTCTCTTCCTTGCGTCAGACCCACTACATTACATTCTTCTTCCTGGATCCTGGAAGATCTACATTTGAACTCTGCTCTACCTGTCTGATTTGAAATGGTCCCTTCTGGACAAGGTTCACACTGGTAGCAGCAAACTTCTTTGCCCTCTGGAACTCTTCTCCTCTCTCCTGCATGGCATCTCTTCATGCCACACCTGGCAAAGGGCACCTTCTAAAAGAGAAAAGGCAAGTACTTCAAATGACCTATTCAACAATCATGCATCACAAAATCTCCACATTGATAATTCCGTCTTTAAAGGATCTTTATAAGAACTGATTCACCATAGTGTAACATCAACCAAAAGGAGCTTCTGCAGAAGTGAGACTACTGGCATTGCCAGCTAACCAAATAGTGCTTGGGATTGGAACTTTTCTCATCAAGGCAGCTACAGGTAGACCCTACTTAATAAGCCTAATTGGGACCCTAATCCCTGGGCCACAATATAATGAAAAATTTGCAATAGTGGCAAATATGTGTAGCTCATGTGTAGGGTAAGTGTGAAGGTTCAATTTCCAAGCATGTGGATTGGTTTCTGAACATTTTATTACCAGACTAGATAACATCTTCAGTGGAGCTTAGGGGATGTCAATATGATGGGCATGTGATAGGTCTTGCGATGGAGAGGTTACATTAGGTCAGGATCATTGGGAGGTGACCCATCTCATCCTCTCACTGATGAGTCATATCTGACCCATCACAAGACCCTCATTTGACACACCCACACTGAAGCACTTATAAGCAGAAGAACATTGACAGTGACATCCTCATATTACCTAGCCTGGTAAAGAAACATTCAGAAATCAACCCACCAGCTTGGAGAATGAACCTTCACCCTCATAGGAGAAAGTCTCAGCTGCTCCAGCACCCCAGCACAACACAAAGTCATTACTACTCAGCACAGCCTCATAGTGCAAAGCTCCAGTTGCCAAAGACCAGCAGCATGGTACAAAGTCCCAGCCATTCTGTCTGAAAAAGATGGTGCAAAGACCCAGCTGTGGGATACTCATCACCGTGCACTCCAATTCCCCTGTTACACTCTTCTCCAACATCTCAACTGACTGTCACCATTTTATTGCTCCCAATGAAGCTTGCCCAGCCAGGCCCTTTGGGAGGAAACTATTGGCTACACAAGGCCATTTCCCAAGATCTCCTGAGTTAACCAGCATGCACCACCTAGAGAAGCCTTTATATAGTCAACAATTATCTCACAAAGGGTAAAGCTGAGCATGCATCATTACCACTGGGAGGAAGAAGTGAAAGTCCACTAGGGGTAGTAGAGGGTACCAGGGGCCACATAGTCCATGGGATCAAAAGAGCAGATACAAGGGAAGATAGTGGTTTTGATCACATGACCACAGAGGCACTCCAACAGCCATAACTTTGAGGCCTGGAGACAAATACAATTCATTCCATAAGGTTCAATCAGTCATTGAACAAATGGTTGTTAAGTGAAGAATGCATGCAATTATATTCTTGGTCTCTGCCTTATAGCTTTTCCTTAAAGGAAGAATCATTCGGATTGATCCATGGAGTTGACTGATGCCTTCTCAAGTTGCAATCTGGGTTTCAACCAGATTTTTTTTCCCAATCTCAAACCATTTTGGACGTGGCACAAATCAGCCTTGAATCTGGTTCATGAAAAGCAGATCATTTACCACACAGCTGCTCTCTTTCCTGATTCAATGAACCTTTTTTTTAACATTGAGAAGCATCCCCAGGAGAGAAGAAATTTTTCCTTGAATTCAGAACATTTCCTTCTAGCCCACCTTTTTGGCCCAGATGATTGCATCGGAGTTGATGGTAAAATCCTGGCCTGTGGGAGCCCCGTAATCTATTTGCCCAACTTTCATGGGAACAAAAGACATATTGGAGAGGAAAATCCAGTTGAGAAGATCATACTGAGCTGATCCTAGCCCATTTTCTGAGAAAAAGATTTCATTTCCAACACTGTTGTTGAATCGGATATTCTTCAAATAGGGAAGAAGCTGAAAGAAAAGAGACTCTTAGAAAGTAGGGTAATTAGAAATGAGACATTCTGGCTTCTCTCATTCTCTCTCTTACTGTTTTTTTAATAGCTTCTTCAACCCAACTTCTAATAAAATATAAAGATTTTCGTGCCCAAGTCAGATTCTATTCTTTAGCTGATATAATTCTTAGCTTCTATTACAAATGTTAGTCTTACCCCTGCTGTTATAAATAATATAGGCTATGATATGTTAAGTTTGAGGTATGACCATTTGTTAAATGTCTATGGAGATTCACAGTCATTGTGATTTGTCCCAAAGATGCTTTCTCAAAAGGCAACCTGACTTCCTTAGTTTTTCCTTGAAGAGATTTTGTTTCCCACCCAAGAAGCTTTTTCAGTTCTGACTGAAAGTGGAGAATGGAAAGTTTTATATTCCTTTCAGTCATCTGGTCATTAGCACTCTTTCTGAGAGCTATTGAGGTCACCTGGAGGTTTATCTCTGCTCTCAGGGTCACCTGAATAGTGCAAATGGGTGTGGAGCCTTCTTGTAACTGTGTTGTAAGCAGGAGATGTGTGGTGTCATATCCCTCTCCCTCTGTTGAGAGAGGGCTGTTCAGTCTTAATGTAGATGGCCTCTTTGACCCCTCTTTGTTCAGCAACTTTTCAAGGTTGCAAATCACCTAACAAAGGGACTTCCAACTGGTCTTTGAAGCTCCAGCCATTACAGCACCCTCATAAATTTGGGTATGTGACAACCAGCTCACAGTTATGACCAGTTGCAGCATCCCATAGTGCCATTTTTGCCATTTCCGACATTCTCTGCTATCAAGGGGGAAAGTAGCAGGGAAGGTCAAAAGTTGCTTGAGTAAGTCTACACACACACACAAACACACCCTTTCTCAGCTTGCATGAACCAACCAGCATCTGCTTTTCCTAGCATCCCTGCATTCATATGTAGTGATCCTACATATAAAATAAAATAAAATAATAAAATATAAAATAAAATAAAAAATAAAATAAATAAAATACATCTTCTTTCCCCACTCTTTATATGCTCCTACACATCCATCCATCCTGCAGTCTTTCCCTAGCCTCCTTGTGCTTGCATGCACAAATCCCTTGCCCTCTTTCCCTAGCCTTCCAGCATTTGCACACATACACACATAAACACCCCTGGACCCTGTTTCCATAGCCTCACAGGGAAATGACTGCCTTGTTTAGGACCAACAGTCCTTGTTCCAATTGCTGTTGTATCTCAAGGACCACTTTTAGTTAATTTATGCATGAATCCTGTTAGACTATAAAATAAAATCCTTGATCCTGGAGCACTGGGGAACTACCAGAGGACTGGAAAAGAGCTGATGTAGTTCCCATCTACAAAAAAGGGGGAAAAAATGGATCCAGGAGATTACAGACCTATCAGCCTGACCTCAATACCTGGGGAGATTCTGGAAAAGATAATCAAACAATGAATCAGTAAGCATCTAGAGGCAAAAAAAAATCATTACTAAAAGCCAACATGGGTTTGTCAAAAACAGATCATGCCAGACAAACCTTATTGCATTCTTTGACCAAGTGACAAAATTAGTGGATCAGAGGAATGCTGTGGATATAATTTACTTGGACTTCACTAAGGCATTGGATAAAGTAGATCACAGCCTACTACTTGATAAGATAGAAAAATGTGGGTTAGATAGCATCACCACCAGATGGATTCGTAGCTGGCTGACAGGCCGTACTCAGCGTGTGGTCCTCAATGGAACCGCATCTACATGGAAGGAAGTGTGTAGTGGGGTGCCCCAGGGCTCTGTTCTGGGCCCAGTGCTCTTCAATATCTTCATTAATGATTTGGATGAGGAGATAGATGGGGAACTCATCAACTTTGCAGACGACACCAAGCTGGCAGGAATAGCCAATACTCCAAAACACAGGATTAAGATACAGGAGCATCTGGACAGACTTGAACACTGGATGCTATCCAGTGCTTTTTTTGTAAAAAAAAAAAAAAGGTGCCAGAACTCACACATGTCATACAACCCGCCTTGCCTACCCTACAAGGTTCCATCCAAAAAAGGTGCCAGAACTCTGTTCTGAGCGATCTATGAAAAAAAAAGCCCTGGTGCTATCTAACAAAATGAAATTCAGTGGTGAAAAAAGTAAGATTCTACATTTAGGCAAAAAAAACCAAAGGTATAGGTATAGTATAGGGGGCACCTTGCTCAATAGTAGTAACTGTGAGAGGGATCTCGAAGTCCTAGTGGACAATCACTTCAATATGAGCCAGCAGTGTGCTGCAGCTGCCAAAAAAGCCAACACAGTGCTAGGCTGCATTAACAGAGGGATAGAATCAAGATCATGTGAAGTACTAATACCACTTTACAATGCTTTGGTAAGGCCACATCTGGAATACTGCATCCAGTTTGGTCACCACAATGTAAAAAAGATGTTGAGACTCTGGAAAGAGTACAGAGAAGAGCAACAAAGATGATTAGGGGACTGGAGGCTAAAACATATAATGAATGGCTGCTGGAATTGGATATGTCTAGTTTAATGAAGAGAAGGGTGAGGGGTGACATGATAGCAGTCTTCCAATATCTCAGGGGCTGCCACAAAGAAGAGGGAGTCAAGCTATTCTCCAAAGCTCTTGAAGACAGGACAAGAAGCAGTGGATGGAAACTAATGAAGGAGAGAAGCAACCTGGAACTAAGGAGAAACTTCCTGACAGTTGGAACAATTAATCAGTGGAACTACCTGCCTCCAGAAGCTGTGAATGCTCCAACACTGGAAGTTTTTAAGAAGAGACTGGACAGCCATTTGTCTGAAATGGTATAGGGTTTCCTGCCTGAACGGGGTTGGACTAAATGACCTTCAAGGTCCCTTCCAACTTTACTATTATGATTATGATTAAAATGGAATGGAATGGAACGGAACGGAACAGAACAGAACAGAACACAATAGAAGTAGAGTAGAATAGACGATTGATGTTTACACAGCATCCTAAACCTTTAAAAAAATAAAGCAAGCTAAAACGAAATGAGCCTAATATCTTGGTACAGGTTGCATTCAGGCTACTTGCTAAAATAACTTTGGTACTTCTGCAAATGTAGTCAGTATGACTTCTCCTGACTTATGCAAGCATGTTGAACAAAGTCACCCAGATTATCATCTTCCTCACAACTGACATGTCTTTCCTTAAATGGGGTTTCATCATCTGAAACTCAGGTCACTATTAAAGTCCTTTCAGGACCCTAAAGTATGAACATTCCTTTGTTGGTGTTATCAAGAACTGGTTTGGTTATCCATCCCTTTTTTTAATTGTTAATTGTTAAAATTGTTAATTTCTTCAGGTGTAATGGGATGGGTGGCATGGAAATATTTAATTAATTAACAAGAACCATCCATGGGAAGTTCTAAGAATCTGTGGACTAGGTAGAATGTCACAGAGATTACCTGCCATGATTGTATACTTGAGATTCTCTTTCTGATCTTCATCATAGCTGGTTGTGCTCCTGATCCATGCATTGCATGGAAGGCATGTGCCACTGCATAAACGGCATTGTAGATATTGTAACTTTCACCTGTCATGCTTTTTTCAAACACGTAAGATGGCAGATTCTGTAAATTCTCCTTTCCTGTGCATTGTTTTTCCTTCTTTCGAAGGATCACTCCTGGTTTGTGGATCTTGCAGCTAAAGATATCTTCCCACCATGGAGGGAGAAAGACATCTCCTTGGGGGTTCAAGGGGTCTAAAGAGAGAAGAAAATGCTGGAATTCTGGGATGTCATGGCTATGATCTATGAAATGCAAAGCACCATGGAAGGGCTTTTTAAATTTCAAAGTCTGGTAAAATACATCAATTTCCCAATGGGAAGTCAGGATCCAAACACTTCTAAATGCACTCTTAGTCCATATTTCAAACAGATGCAGAGATGGGTATATAGTTACAACACAGTTGTATTCTCCAAGCAAAATGATCACTTCAGCCTTAAGCCAACTTTTAATTAAAGAAACATATTTTGGCATTGCAATTCCATAAGATTCATATGCTAACAGCTGACTGAAGGCCAGGCAGATCTCCTTCTCCTTGAGCATTGGGCTCAGAGATGAGATGAAATGTTCCCCGCTGTCACCTGCAGGGCCCAGAAGCCCAACCCAGTTCCACTGGAAATACAGGAGCAGCTGGACTAAACCCCCATACTGAAGAAATTCATTGGGACTGATCCGGAAGAAGGAAGGAAAAACAATTCTGTCTTTCTGACTGAACTTGAGGAAGTCAAAACCGAGCTGCAGAGAGGGAGAGTCTTGTTTTACAAATGAATTTTTCATGACAAGGTCATATTTTATGCTGAGGTTAAAGATCTTAGTCCTGTTTTTTTTTAAATTATTATTATTGTACCAAACATGCCTTGCTCAGCTTTGACTCAGCCTTGTAATTTAACCTTTAACTGAACTGCTTCTGCACTCTCTCAATTCCTTGTGACCCGAGGAAGGAAAACTTGTATCTGCAGCCCTGAATCTTTCCTCCGAGATGTGACAAAGATAATTTTCCTTTCTCCTTATAAAGAGCACCACTGACATAGTTTTCTTGGCACAGGCATATATGAAGTCAAGTGTTGTGTACCAGCCTGCTACCGGCCCTGCAGAAAAAGCAGGGACAACCTCTTTTACAAGAAGGCAAGAGGCTGGAACTAAGCCTGCCAAATTTATTGACATAAAACAGAGCAAAACAAGACACGAACCATAAAACAGGAGCTATTCAAGCGGTTGCCTTCAGCAAACCAGCCCTCCCACGCATTCCCCTTTGATACAGTTCAGGGAGTGGCTTCTCTCTGCCTCCTTCTGAGGTGCCCCATTGCCTTCCTCTCTTTACTCCTGATTGACTGCCTTCTGCGTCGGGCGTCCTTGAACAGGGCCAGCTGTGGGTCATCTTCATCCACGCTCTCAGGCTCACACAGCTGGGTCTGCGTCGTGACCAGGTGGGAGGGGTCTGGCTGAGGGCTCTCATCAGCAAGCTCTCCAACACCCTCAGCAACCTCTCCAACACCCCCCTCCTCCTCCTCTGAGTCGTCCGACCCAACTGCCGAACCCACAGGCTGACCCTGAATCCCAACATCAAGGGATCAAACCATCACCTTGATGCATACAACAAACCAGACTGAAGTGTGTTTACATTTGCAAAGAATCTGTTAAGTAGGAATTCATCCAAGAAAGCATTTTAGAAATTCCTTATTGTTTACCTTTTTTTCAATATGCACGTAAAGAAACATGTCTGGACAAACCCAATATACATAAACGAATCAACTCTTGCATGAGTTCTCCAAATCATGTACTCCTGATTTCCCCCAAGTTACTTTGGTTTTATCTATAGCCTTTTTGTTGGCGTCTGCTCTGTTTCTCTCCACACTGGAACCCCTTTACCTGTGGAACCTTGAAGATGCTGAAGATGGAGGCCATCTGCCTTGAGTATTGGGAGTTGAGATCTCCAACGACCGAGAGCAATGTCTCCTGTTTGTCACATTTGTAATCTGGAACCATCCGGCCTCGTGTAGACAGAAGAGAGAGACTGTTCCAGGAAATTCTCCTAACAGAGTCTTTATTGTCATACATATGGAAGCCAAGTGTGACGTTGGGAAGCAGAACCAAATCTTTATTGATTTTTGTTACTGCAAAGGCCAAGGCAAGGAACAGCTGGTAATTCTTGAATCTAGTGCTATAATGAGAAAACATTGGGGATTATTACACAAACCCCTTTCTGTGTTGATGGAATTCCCCTTTCCCCAAGTGTGTTTGTGTGTTTGTGAATCCATATGTTGTGAGTCATTGGACAAGAAAATGTGATTAAGAAGTTTATGTGGATGGTACTGCCCTGAAACCATAGGCAATGTAGAGAAGGGCTGAGAAGTACAGTGCCACACTTTCAAACCTAAACAGCCACAACTTATCCACATGAGAAATATCTTAAGTAGTTTTGGCAGTTGGATTGTCTTTTGAAGGCCATTTCAGCTCTGGGAACCACTGGAGGTGGCAATATATTTTACTAAAGGCCATTAAAAACGAACACTAATGATTTCAAAACTGGGTTTGTGTTTTTATCTAGGGGTGACATGATAGCAGTGTTCCAGTATCTCAGGGGCTGCCACAAAGAAAAGGCAGTCAAGCTATTCTCCAAAACACCTGAAAGCAGGACAAGAAGAAGCAACGGATGGAAACTAATCAAAGAGAGAAGCAATCTGGAACTAAGGAGGAATTTCCTGACAGTTAGAACAATTAATCAATGGAACAACTTGCCTCCAGATGCTGTGAATGCTCCAATGCTGGAAGTTTTTAAGAACAGATTAGACAACCATTAGTCTAAAATCATATAGGGTTTCCTGCCTTACCAGATTATTATTATTATTATTATTATTATTATTATTATTATTATTATTAT